>LPNX010198617.1:232503-251711 GCA_001517045.1 Pseudotsuga menziesii | reverse complement strand
ACTTTCTGTCTGTGTTGGCTTTACTGTGAGTTTGTTTAGCTTCTTAATTGACATTTTCAGTGCTGGTTAATGTGTGTTTTCTAGCAGTGCTTGTCCATTATGCGTAAACTTCAATACAGGCTTTTTGTTAGACTTTTATGATATATATGCATCTTTATCAGTGATTGTGTTTGATTCAGTTGTTGCTTATCTGATGAATGTATTCCCTATATGTTCTTGATGTTTATGACCAAAACATTTAAAACAAAAACCCTAAACCCTAGTTTGAATTGAATTTACTCTTGAGATTGTGTTGGCATGTTTCCCTAGCCTTAGAAACAGTTTCTGACACAAACAGACTCAAAAAGATAAATACAAAATATAACATCATTAATCAAATGTTCTAAATAGTCCAACTAAGATGACCCAATTTGATCATTCATAAATCTATTCCACGCGCGTTCCTCTGATGCTATACTTTCAAAACTAGAAGGCTCTAAAAATATGATAGTTATTTCATGTTTAGCCGTTTGAGCCTTGACACTAGCCACCCTAGCTGAAATCAAGAGAATTTGTTCTTCCAACAAGTGACTACTAATGGCCGCATGTGCTATCTCATTTTTAAGTACCTTTTCGTCTAACCCCTTCACAAGTTGAATGGCCTATTCATCTTCATTGCATCATTCTTGCAATTGTTTCAAAAATATTTCATACTCTAGAAGCTCTTCTAACCTCCTTCCAGCAGAGGTTTGACACCAATTGTAAGTTAGAAGCACTCTCCTATAGAATTCTGCACAAGCACTCTTCGTCTTCCTCACTGTCTTTATTAATTCTTTTGTTGCTTTACTAGCAAACTCGATCTGCTCATACTCTAGATTTATTGTTTCCAGGTCTTTGGGAGGTACATCTGTGGGAGGATCCTTACTTGTTTCTATCCATGTCATTCTTCCCTGTAGAGTTTCTAAGATATCTTGTGTCCTATCCAAGAAATAGGAAGCTGTATTTGTAATTTCCTCCAACCTTATTTCTATCTGTTGAACCTTAAACCTTTCTTCCACCATCTGAAGTTGCATTTGATGAATCTTATTTCTGAGCATAAGAGCATGGTTCTTTAAAGGTTCAATATCATCTTTCTTCTCCATAGTTGTCTTCAATGAAACTTCTAGTGAATTATTTTGATCTTCCAAGGATACTATCTAAGTCTCATGCATCTTAGCTTTCCCTTTCGCAGTGGTCCTTTGTACTTCCAGTTCTATCACTTTATATTCTAACTTTCCCTTTTCCTCATTCAACTCTTCAATTGATAGCCTCATATTATCTCTTTAGGCTTCGAAAACCTTATATCTTTACTGTATTTTTCCAAAATATGCCAAGGTGGCCTGGGATTCCTTTTCTATATTGCCTGCAGATAGCACCAAAGCATCTTTATATGCTTGTAGAGTCTGACACTCTGCCTTGGATACCTCAACTTCACTGATCATATCTTCATACTTCCTTTTCAAACTCTGACTTTCACTCCTCTCTCTCTTCAAGGTATCTTTCAACTGTGTCCCCTTCTTCTGAGACTGTTCTAGATATGTCATTATTATGTCCACATTATTTTCAGTGGGTAAGGATAGGGATACCCCATCCCTTTCCATTAATCACAGATCTTTGTTGGTACCATGAACCACTATTTTATTGGTCACCATCACTCCTGTCTTACTTCCAGTGTTCACTTTTTTCTCTGTTCTTTTAACAATCCTCTTTTTTACCTTGTCATAGAAAATGGTGTTTAAATCGGAAACTTTTTCTCCTTCTATGGGAGTAAAAGGAATTAGTTCAATTCCATATATTGTCAGAGGATTCTCTCTTTCTATACTACTATATGGAACAACAGGTTCGAATGGATCAGAATCAAACTGAGTCTGCCCCTAATCGGCAGGGTCTTGTTCTTCTCATGTCTCTTTTCTCAATTCTTCAATTGCCTTCAATGCTTGCTCTTTTTCCTTATTAGGATCTTCTAATATTAATCCTTCACTTTCTTCTTTCCTTCTTTGTATTTCTTCTTCTTGATTTCTTTTATTTTCTTCTTCTATCTTCTTTGTCGCCTCTTCAGATGTCTTTCTCTTTTCTTCTTCTTCATCTCACAACCAATTCTCTACTTCTTGTGCCAACCTGTCAGCTTCTTCCTACCTTCTCTTTTCTGCATCTTCTTCCCGCCCTTTGATTTTATCAATAGCTTTTCCCTTTCCACCCACAATAGCTATCTTTTGTTTGAATATTTTCCTGAAAGCTATCATGTTCTGAGCATTCCGGAAGATCTCTTCATCTTTATCCCAAAAATTTGTATACTCAAAATGCACTCCACCTGCTATGCAATAATCAGCAACTTTATCCTCGGATTCATTCCTACGGAAATTCATTTCACTGAAGTGAAAATACTCTAATTCCTTAACAAATTCCACTACAGTTTTTACCTTGCAAAATTTGTAATTTCCTATGAAAAAGGGGAATGCAGGATATACTGCCTTCTTCTGCTCAAAAAGGAAATTTCCCACTCTATCAATGTACAACTGTCTCACAGCCTCTTTATGGATCACATAGTCTGTAGCATACCTCGATAGAAGGGAAGGAGCCCTTGAACCACCGTACATTCTTAAATATAAACCTTCTTCTGTCAAATAATAGTTTCTGTTGTTTTGCACAACTTTCAAAGCTTCCTCTAACATACAATTACATTCAACCAAGAAAATCAATGTATACAATGGCATAATGAAATTCTCACAAATCTCCTTGTAATGGATATAATATTTGTGAGCCCAGAATAATTTATAGGCATCATACACAGGGGCTCAGTCTTTATCCCATTGGCACTCCAATGATGGGAATGGCTGAGTACATAAGATACAATCAATCAATATTGAACTCATATAAAATTATGTCTTCTTCTGGGACACTCCTCCCAATGCTGCACTTATACAAGCTGATAGGCTGTTGGACACTATATTTTCCCAATTAAAGATTGTACCTTGGGTGGAGACAAAAAATACCACTGGTACCCAACCTATTTTAAAGCTTTTTCCATTAGCCCTCCCAAAAATTATGTTTAACATCAAAGCAATGAACCTATATGGAGTGTGAAGGGTTGATGTTTCGTACTCTCCAGAAGGCCTCGTATGAAAGTTTTTACCTGGGATCATTATTTTTTTAACTGTTTCCACCATATCTAGATTGAGTTCCTTCAACGAACTTTCAGTCAAATAGGTTTGTGGTGTTGGTAAATTACAAGCCATTGATACATAAGCTGGGCTATATGTAGCATAACCCTGCCTCTCAGTGTTGTCCAATATCATCCTCGTTACATATTCCCTAGGAAGAATCCACACTATCACCTCTAAACATGGGAAAAGTTCAGGTCTAGTAGCCACTTTCATAATGGTTGATCTCTCAATATTGGCATATGTAGGCATATCTTCAAACCCAGCTTCTAGAACACTCTGGTTTGAAATCATTCTGTATACCTCTCCCCATTTATACTCCAGCTCAACTCCAGTAGTGGCTTTCATATCTTCATAAATAACCTCAACTTTGGTTACTATCTCTACTTATGGTTCCTCCTCAGCTACTTGGGCCTTCTTCTTCTGCTTCCATGGCATATTGTTGTGCTGATAATTATCCTGTAAAAATCATGCAACCTGATTTTAGTCTACTTACTCCTAGCAAGCCATGTATTGAAAACAACAATAAAAACAACCAGAATATTACCATCCCATCAATATGCATGCTAACTAACTTCTTTTATCAAATAAATAGGCTTTTAGTACGAGAAGCAACAACAAGAAACTGATAAAACCTATCTACCCTAGCCTACGAAAACCTCTGTTAGGGAAAACTCTAGATCTCCACAACAACCTTGCTTCTTTGGGTAGAAAACTTGACTTAGGAAAAAGAAAAAAACCTTAAACTACAGACCACTAAAAAACACCCCGAAAACCTCTTATCATCTACGCACCCCTCCTACATCCCACGAAAACATAGCATCACTTAAAACATGGCCGCACAACCCAGGGTTTAAAATGATGCAAGAATGAAAGGGGCGGTGCAGACGACGAAACGATCATCTACACCCTACCCTTACTTCCCAAACAAATGTCAATGATGCACTCATAGCCACACAAAGACTGGGTGAGAAGATAACCATCCAAAGATATGAGTTCACAAATAAACAGGTTGAACCTTAAATAAACAAAAACCCACCGCTAAAAAAAAAAAAACCCGTAGAAAAATACCGAACCTCATCACTACATGCGGTTGAAAACAAACAATAATACTAGGCATATAAAAAAAATTGATCAAATCCTACATGGAGACAATGCGGCGGGTGACCTAGATAGGAAACAACTTGCTGGTGAAGGATTCATACAAGCGAATCGAGAGCTGCGCAGACTCAATTGGATAACCTTCACGGTGATAATGACACCTCATACAAACGTTACTGTTTTATAAGCCTGACCATGGGAGGAGTCAAATAATCCTGGCGGGAAAGAAAGGCTAACCCAGAGTTGGAATCATACTCCCATGAAAATCCACAATATCGGATAGAATCAGCTCTTTCTACCTGGTACATCATATGGGAGAAACACATCGAAAAATGACAACGCTAACTTATCTCGGTATCGACGAGGACATCGTGAGATTGCCGATAGATTCGACACTAGACCTCTGCAACGTCGACCAGCAGAACCACTAAAACCTCATCTTATTCCCATTTGCATAGCCGATGCGACAAGTCAATTCGCCAAACTCAATCAGATACTGGAGAGGGATAGTTAAACATAAACCTGACTCATCAGATATGCTTAAGACTAGAATTTCAGAAAATTGGTAGACTGCCTCCGAGACCATAGACGACATGACATCCGATATGTCAGAGAAAAACCCTGGAATGTTCCTGGTGGGCATATCGGGGAACTAGTTGACTGTGCATCCAATGTATCAAAAATTTAGTCGACTATGCCTCTGATGTAAGCCAAAAAAAAACAGTCAAATTTTTCAAAAAAAATTTAAGTCACGGGCAAACTGTAGTAGTCATGGGATTCCTTAAACCTTTTAAATACTAAATGCAAGAGGGGGAACCCTAAAAATCAAAAAAAAAAATTGGGGAAAAAGTTGCAACTGCAACAACACCATATGATACCTTGAGTTGATTATGCAAATCTCTTTCAAATTTCTGGATCTATAACTTCCCTGACTTAGAACAGTAAGTTGATCACAATGGATGACAGATTCAAGAGAATTCTAACCTGCATAATAATGCACTAGAAGAGTCTCCTCTTTCTCATGAAATGGCATCAATAAATAGGTGAATGAAGATGGGTTTGAGGTGGTGTGCGAGTTCCCATGATGGATGAGTTGGAGCCACGTCATGCACATGGTCCATTCAAAATATTGCCCAAAATCCAAACAGAGGTGGACCATTGACCCCTCTAATAAATGCAGGGAATGATGGTGTCACCCCCCTGCATGCATGCAAGGACGGGTGGCAGACTAATCATCAGCACTCTAAAGGCATACAGAGGGCGATGGTGGTAAAATTTTTGGAAAAATGGGCCAAGAAAAAGGTAGAATTAAATGTCTCATCTAGCCAATGAAGTGGGGTATCCAATGATCCTATAGTGTGGAAAATAAGGGTATAAAAGATGCCCCCCTAAAGTGTGAGGTTAGAAGAGAAGATGATGGATGAAACACTTTACAAATAAAAATATCATTATTCATTTTCCCACAGTTGTAGTTTTGAAGGGAGGAGACATCCAGTGGAAGTTTTAATTTCTCGACAGTTTCAGACCCTAAAGCAGGTCTATCTTTAGGAGAAGCTTCTTGAAATCCTTCATGGATATAAGCTCATTGTTTGTTTTATTAATATTTGGTTTTTGTGATGGGTAGGGTTTGTCTTAGGGTTTCAAATTTATATCTATGAAGGCTTTCAAGAAGCTTCTCCTGAAGATAGACCTGCTTTAGGGTCTGAAACTGTCGAGAAATTAAAACTTCCACCGCAGGTCTCCTCCCTTCAAAAATAAAAATATGTCAGGGTAAGGTCTAGGAAGAAAGACTCTAGAGAGAGCCTGCAATCATACATCAACTAGGCACATATATATGATCCCATAGGAAGACATACCCATGGTTGGTAAAAGAGAATTACAAATCATGGTCGTCAAAAGAGTACATTGTGTATCTATGTGATAATAAAACAAGATCATGGCCACGAAAAAATACATAGTGGATCTATGCCATAAACATGAACATAGCCATGAATGAATACACAGTGGATCCATGTCGAAATATACAATATATGTTAAGAGAACAGATGATGGTCCTCATACAATGTCGTGGTTGGTGATATAAAATCCAGTGTAGCTTGGGAGGGGAAACAAGCATGAATGATGCAGCCAATAAACCCAAGGTATTCGTCTCAACCCCAAATAGTGTGAATCTACGACATGTGAATAGAGGTGTTTATGTCAAGCATGTGAGAAACTATTTGATTACCATACAATTAGGATTATTGTTACAAGAGGAAAGGGGACCCATTGATGATGATAATGGACCCTAAGGAACCTATTACAATATAGTGAGTGTGAATAGATGATTTGTTGTCAAACAGTCGTAGAATCACTTGATTAGGAGTTGATGATGTAAACCCCTTCTTGAACGCAAGGAAACTTGCCATTGATGACTGCAAGCTCCAAGGTACTAATGTTTCTAGATCCACTTCTTAGATAGAGAGTTGGCATCAATAGGAAGGAATCTATGGAAGGAGGTCCTTAATGTATCCCCCATCTCGACACGAAACAAACATGGAGAGATGTGATAGAGATGTAGGATTTCCAAGTATAATAGACTAACATAGGGATGGTCGACACACAAGGATGATGGGATTGAAAAATGGAAGAATCAAGGTAAATTCCCTTGAACATATAACACGACAACTGAGAAACTAGGAAAAAAAATTTAAGAATACCATATAGACTATAGTGCGACAACACATGAGGTATCAAGGCACTCTCCATAGTGATATTGGGAAACCTCTCAGGGTGAACTATAGAACAGAACGAAAAGAAAAGAAGGGAAAAATAATCCAAGAAGAAGGTGGTTTCTAAATCAATGTTATCAAGACTGGACCAGCCATTGAATCGATAGAGCCCAAAAATTTGAATCGGACCAGAACCAAAAAAAATAGAAAAAGACTAGACCGAAAAATTGTTTGACAAAAAACTAAATAAAATATTCAAATTTTATAAAAAAACATATATATTCATGTGCATCCATATGAATCCAAACCATTATACACAAATATTCAAAGTTTCTCATGTATATAGCAAGTATGGGTGCATATAGCCAAAATAACACATAAACAAAGAGGCTCTAAATGGCCCCTCAAGTCCAAAAATAAGCATAGTGCTATTCAATAACTATAGTATAGTGTGTACATTTGACCATATGGTACTACTAGTATAGAATCCAATTGTACATAGTAGAAACCCTACAATTTTGATGAAACCTCCCAATCCAAGCATTAAAAAAATGTACAAAAACTTCACATGCCTAATAAGTAACTTTGCTTGAGTGAAGGGTACATTTTAATTTTTTTATTAAATTCATAAGAAATGATTTAAACAATCAACGCCATCAACATTGATGTACATAGACGGGTTGATGCATTTGATTAAATGTCAATCCCCTACCCTCATAAATGATAGAATACAGTGGAAACATTGCAATCCCAAAACCCTAAATACTGTTAAGTTTGTTGAATTCTGAATGGGATCTAAAATTCATCTTTTTGCAAATGATGTCCAATGAGGTTGGAACCACTCTCAAATAGCTTCAAAAAATTAATTGTAATATTAAAAATTTAAGTAAAAGGATAGAACATGAAATATAAGGAGAATATCACTTTTACTTTAAGAATTTAATATTACCATTTAATGTTACTTATGATTAATAAGGTTAGTTTTTTTACATGATCCAGGAGGATATTTCAATGATCGATCAAAGCATAAGTCTTCAAATGTTGTAATAAATATTACAGGGTAAAAGAGCTCGTCGACAACTTTCCATCAATGCTTGTTGTGTGCGAAACGACCTCTGAACGCGGAAGTTATTAAAGGTTGAAGTTTCGACAAAAAAATGTTAAAATGACAACAAAATGATTAATTTGGCAAACAAATGGCTAATGTAATGTTTTATAAAAAAATTGTGGAGTCTATGAAACATACCCAAAAACTGGAAAATATATATATGTATATGTATATGTATATGTATGTATGTATGTAATGTAATGTTTTATAAAAAAATTGTGGAGTCTACCCAAAAACTGAATATATATATATATTTCAGCAAAAGATTATGTTAAATTTTATTATGACCAAGTGGTCAAAGATGACTGTAATTGAATAATTATTTATTTTATTAATTAATAAATGGAGACACCTATTCAAGGGAGATTGTTAAATGATAGCTCACTGCCACTAGGAGGAAGGATCAGTTGTAAAAGGTTGATTGACAAATGGCAGCACCAGCAATTCACTTTCTAGTTGTTGCAGGAGCATAATCCCTAAAAAAATGGTCATGTTCCCTGAGAGGAGGAAACTGAGCTGGGTGGCTCATTAATTCCAACTGACCCTAAGACCTAGGAAATATTATATAAACCATCAAATTGAGTAGGAGGCTCACCACACATTCTTATTTGTGGGAGAATGACTTTGTGATTGCTGCAAACTGAAAAGTCAGGCACACAAAGAATTTGATGAGGGGATAGCTAAAGTGAATTGTTGAGTTAAGTCTACTGTGTAGTAGAGATCTCCTTCCTAGTGGTGTAGTGAGCAATCTCGGGGGTCCTAAGCAAGTGATTTGGTTGCTTTAAAAAAAGGTTGGGTGGAACAGTCTCCCTTGGGTATTGGTCCCACTTCTCTGTAAACTTCTAGGTTCTAACTCTCATATGTCTGTGTCATTATTTATTTCTAATTAAATATACTGCAATTTGTTTGGGATATTAGTAATGCAAACTATTGGAATTTAGTAATGGATAGATGTTGAATTAATTGAATTTGAAAAAAAAAATATCCGCTGTATTTTTCCTCACCAAAAGTATTTGTGACGTACTGAGGATATAGAATTATGTTGAATGAGTAGAAACAGATTGAATGAATACATATCTATTATTCTGATTTAGAGTATGGGTGCAATATATAGTTATAAATAGTCTTTCCTCTAATTTCTTTAGAAAATCTGTATTTATTTTAAACATGAAGTACAGTTCTAAATTCAAATGTTAAACTTGTACTAGTCTTAAAGCAAAAATAAAATAATTTGCAGGTTATTTGAAAGTGCAAAAAATGGAAAAAAAATTTGCTAGATTCTACGAGATACACAAGTTCAGGCCTTAAACTGTTCTATTAATATCAAGTTGAGAAGATCAACGAACCTTAGCACTTTTTGAAGGCTTCTAGTTTGTTTTGATATTGTTTTAAATAGTTTTCCAAATTAATAAGTTACAGCCTTAAGGGCTTAACCCTTATAATTTCTATAGGAAAACTACTTTACTTAAACACTTTAACGAAAACCTAGATCTGACATAACTAGTTTCCTTGGTAAAAACAAATTCTTGTTATATCTCTCAATGGGAATAGATAACTGTGTAATCCCTCCTAAAATTTAAATAAACAAAAATCTTACCCTCAATATGGAGTATTATGTAAAGTTTATTTTGTTTAAGTTTTAGGGCTTACCCCCTTTCCTCTTATTTTAAAGAGTTGGATTCAGATATCAAATAATTATAGGAATCAAACCTAATTAAGTTATCAAACCTAATTAACTTAACATGTGTATTTCTTTTAGTTAATGAGAAATCAATCTCACAACTCTTAATTTTTGTTTCTCTACTAAAATGGTGGATCTTATTCCCTCAAAATATTTACAGAGTTTAACCTCAGTCAAACCTTGAATATCTTTATTTTATTAACAAAATTTTGACTATGTCTACCAAGAACAATAGTAAAACCTACCGTCACATTTCCAGAAGTATGGTAACTCACGCGAGTTACTCGCTAAAAGCTTAGTCCTCAAGAAAAGAGAGAAAATAAGTCAATATATGTTATTGTTATTAAAATTGATAAAAAGATAAAATTACTCCCAACCATTTATGATTTTTCCGTAAGATAAATTCCTTTCATAGTAAACAAAGGAACGATGTCTTAAGTTGAAAATACAGTAAACCTAGCTGGATATACATTATTTATTAACAATACTAATATAAAAAATACGCGATAGGGTAATGAAATTATAATAATAAACAACTGCAAACTCTATTCTTGCAGAGTAATTTCTACCTCGGTTTAGTTTTGTAGTAAAATAAAAAATCAAAAGAAATCATTAAAGTTTTGAGAGTCATGCTTTATATAGACTCTATATATGCATTGGTTTATTTAGTTCTTTCTCTATAACTTTCTTGTTTTTATTATTATTAAAAACAGATAATGTTACCTTATAAGTTTCCTTTAAAGCTGTGGTAGAACTTAAGGTTCTCTCTCCACCCGATTAAATTAAAGAAGATTTTACTTCCCCACACGGTAGAACAAAATAAACCTTTAAGAAATTTTTACAGCCATAGTGTTGTACAACCAAGTAAGTTACTAAACCCTTACAGATTAACAACAAAACGAAAAAAAGGGGCATTCGAGAACATCTAGCAAGGTAGTATATTCCATAAAAATGGTTTAGCCACAAAATCTCATTCGAAATACCATTTGTTTAAAATCAGGTTTACACAGCTGTTTAAATTAAACTTCGCTTTATAAAAAAAAAGAGCCACCAATATCATACTTCCTCTACAGTATTGTTAAGCCACATTATCTCTTCTCTAACGGAAGGATCTGCAATTTATTAAGGTAAAGAAGAAAAAAAACAACTATCTACCCATCATGAGACCCAGTGGTCTTCACAGGAGCCACACTTGGAAGCATCATGGGTCTTATCTGTCCAAGAAGAATTGTTGCTATTGGTTTTTCATACCCCATCAGAGAGTGAACCTGTATGCAAACCGTTACATTGGGGTTAAGCAATTTTTTTATAACTATTCGGTAGAAATGAAATAATAAAATAGATTTTACACTGAGTAAGTCCTTACCTTTCACAGTGACGAAAAACTGATCAGAGTCATCCAATGCTATCGCCAGAACTAGCATGAGAAATCTATAAACAAGAACGAAGCATTCATGGAATAAACAGAGGGCCGAGGTTAAGATTTTCCTCGTCTCTGTTCACCAAATAGGATTTTTTGCAGTGACAGAAGAGCCAATAGCTGAGAGAGAAGTTGTGGATTGATCAATAAAGACCTTACAGACCCCATTGAAATGATAAGACATGATCTTAAATAAGCATTAAAAACCATAGGGTTCTAGCCTTACCACGTAGACAGCAGGCGAGGATTTCCAGTACTGTCACATGGGCTACATAAGGGTGAAGTTATAACCCGTCCTGTTTTTGAAATTATCACCTATTATGTCAACCATCACATCTTAAATAAACATTTAGGAAATGATGATTATAATCTCCCTTCCGGTTATTAAGGTTTGAGTTATGGTAAATTCTTAGGCTTGTCCATATCATTAAATTTATCCAAGAAGTCAATTTTGAACTAGGTGTAAAATAAATGTATTTCACCTTTGTCTAGAAGTTAAGTCATTTTTTGTGATCTGCCTTTTGTTAAGCTATTAGGAAGGTTTCACCTTAGCAACACTTTGGGGTTGGTCCCGAACACCTGCACGAGGAAGAACAAACAAATTTCATGTGTTAGTTGTAGTGACTAAGTAAGACCCGTTATCGTGTTCCTGGTGCAGCTCAGTTAGAGACCTTCTTTTGATCTTAACCACTAAAATGAACAAAGACGGTTTACCTAAAGTTACCAAACTTTGCTATATGGGTAAAAAATTAAATAACGGAAACAAGCTTTAACTAAATGACCTTTTGACAGTAATGTTTAAACAAACAAAGTATAAGAAGTAACATTGTTCTAAACATTGTCATGCAAAATGTTAGTATTGCGTACAACAAAAGAAAGTAAAATAAAAATAAAAAATTAGGGGATGTTACAAGTGATATCAAAGCGAGGTTTCAACGCTAGGCCTGATAGGCTCACTTGCTTATGAGGAAAAACAACATACTAATATTATTTTTGTATTTATTTCTTTTCAGAAATATAAAAACCCGTTTTGCAGAAAATGGAGAATGCAGAAGCCTCTGCTGAGAATGGTCCTCAACATGAAAATCCTAATAATGTCTATGTGGATCTAAATAATCTTGAATTAATACAAACAGTTCAAGAACTGAAGGATGAACTACAAATTATAAGACAGGATAACCAAAGAATTTTAGAATTAAATGAATATCTCTTAGAGAAAATGAATAAATAAGAGAAAGATAAAAGGAGTGTTATCGGAACTGAATCTGACACGTCCTATAAACCTAAAGGAAAAAGGGGAAAGTATTCTGATAGTGAATATTCCTCAGATATTAAACCAAGGTCACGTAAGAAAAAATAGAGATTCATAAGTGACAGCAGTGATAGTGACCGAAGACCTAGGAAGAAGAAATACAAACCCTACGAAGATATTTCTAGAGAATTCAAGAAAATAAAACCTCCTATGTTCGATGGGGGAGCAGAGAAAGGAGAGAAAGCAGAAGCCTGGCTATCAGGCATGAAGAAATAATTTCAAATTTTTAATTATTCTAATAGATTAAAGGCCAGAATGGATATTTACAACTTGACTGGGAAAGCCGACTGTTAGTTTTTCAACATTAAGCTAGCATTATGTTAGGATGTTTACTGAGAGAACAACAAGTATAGCAATCAAACACAAGAGACAATGAACACAAAATTTTTCATCGGGGAAACCATAAATGGAGAAAACCTCACAATTTCCTCAGAGATAGAATCAACACAAGATGTAAAACCCCAAAACAGTAAGATGCACTCTCGACAACAGTAATCTTCTTCTTGTCTAGCCCCAGTGTCTTCTCCTTCCTCAACTATGTGCTACACTTGAGTGTGTGAGTGATGTGTACTAAATAGAGACCCCAGCTCTCTATTTATACTAATCTCGACATGACTAAAACCCTACTAGGGCCGACCTCTAATAGGAGAGTCTAATAACCCTAGTGCCCCAAAACTGCGGGGACTTTAACCCTTACACAATCGAAGGGTTACCCACTATGACTTGACATGACATGTTTACATTATTGATTCTCCCAATCGGAACATCGGGGAATGACAACATGACTCAATTACATAATAGATACATCCTAGAATAAACATCGAGTTACAATACATAAGATACATATATGAATACATTCCGAAGTTACAAATACATCAACACTCCCTCTTAACTAGGAAGGTATTCTTTTGACACAATTTTCAACACTGGCCTTCTTCTCTGTATCAACTGGATCATCTCGTCATCTGCATCTCGAGTCTTCTGAGTATTCAAGTCATCTTCATTCTTTGAATCTGGATCATCTCTCGATCTGGCTCATCATCACTGGATCTGGATCATCTCTCGATTTGGATCTTCATCACTGGATCTGGATCATCTCTCGATCTGGATCATCATCACTGAATCTGGATCATCATCACTGGACTGGATCTGGATCATCACTCGATCTGGATCATCATTGCTAGATCTGGATCATCACTCGATCTGGATCATCACTGCTAGATCTAGATCATCACTCTATCTGGATCTCTAGGAATCATCATAACTGGATCTAGATCATAACTCAATCTGGATCTCATCTGGTCATCATCATGTGTGCTATCTCATCATAGGAATTTTTACAGAGCCAGCCTTCTTTCATGTTGGTTGTAGGCCTAGCCATCAGGTAGGTCTTCACCCAACACTTACATCTGACCTACTTGCCAGAAAGGCATGCCCAGAACTCACATCTAATCATGTAGTAACCTACAGTCACATCAGAAAGGCCCTACACTCACATTTGACATGGAAGGAACTGAATCCTCTCACCATGACAGAATGGCCCGCACTTACATCTGACATGGAAGGAACTGAATCCTCTCACCATGATAGAATGGCTTGCACTCACATCTGACCTGGAAGGAACCAAATCCTCCACCCTCGTCAGAAAGGCCCCCAGTCCCAGGCTGAGCTACCTAGTAACAGACCAGGTGCCTCCACTCTCCCGGAGAGTGGCAGTTGCCCTTACATCTGTTCTACTCAACAGAATGGCCAGCACTCATATCAGACATGGAAGGAACTGAATCCTCTCACCATGACAGAATGATTCAGCCCTTACATCTGACCTACTCGTCAGAATGGATTTGGATCTTATCACTTTCCCTCGGAGGAAACCTCGATCTGGAGAACCACAAGATTCTCCCTGAAGTACTCGAACTTCACTTTGTCAAATGGCTTCGTCAACACATAAGCTATCTATTCCTCCATCGCAACATACTGGAGCTTCACTACTCCTATCTATACCATATCCCTGATATAGTGATATTTGATCTCGATGTGCTTCGACTTGTCATGAAACACTGGATTCTCTGACAACTTCACGCAACTCTGGTTGTCACAATGTATACAAGTAGCATCCATCTGGAGATCAAATAAATCAGACAGTAGCTTCTGCATCCATACTACCTCACAACTAGCTGAATAAGCTATGACATACTCTTCTTCAGCTGTACTCAGTGCCACATAGGATTGCTTCCTGCTAAACCAAGAGATCACACATGATCCCATACTGAAGCAACACCCTGAAGTGCTCTTCCTATCGATGGCACTTCCTACCCAATCTAGATTAACATAACCCTCCAGGTTAATCTTCTAATTTGCATCGTATTTGATCCCGTAATCAACTGTACCCCTCAGGTACCCCAGAATATGCTTTGCAACAATCAAGTGAACATTTCTCGGATCTATCAAGAACTGGCTCAAGGTTTTCACAGCAAAGCAAATGCCTGGTCTCGTGTTCGTTAGGTACATCAATGACCCAATCATCTAACAATACATCGTAGCATCTACTGACTCTAATGAAGAATCACTCAATAGCTTCAGGTTCGATGCCATAGGTGTGGCCATAGTCTTGCAGTCCATCATCCCAAACCTCTTCAGGATCTCTACTGCATACTTCCCTTGTCCAAGGAAGATTCCATCCGCACTCTGCCACACCTCCATACCTAGAAAGTAATGCATCATACCCAAGTCCTTCATCTCAAACTCGGCAGCAATCTTTCTCTTCATATCAGTAATCAATCCATCCATACCTGTCATGAACAGATCATCTACATATAGTAGAAGCATCACTGGGTTGCCATATTCAACCTTGTAGTAAAGGCTGGAATCTTCTTTACTCTTGGTAAAGCCCAAAATGGATAGAAAGCTATCAATTCTACCGTACCATGTCCTGTGTTCCTGTTTCAAACCATATAGGGATTTATTCAATCTGCATACATGAGACTCCTTGTCATGTGTCTCAAAACCGAGTGGTTGTTCTACATACACTTCCTCTTCCAGTCTTGACATCCATCTGGTGTATCTTCCATTTCATCACTGCAGCCAGAGAAAGTACTGATCTGATGGAAGTGTATCTAGCTACAGGTGCAAAGCTTTCTTCATAGTCTATTCCCTCTTTCTGAGAGAAACCTCAAGCTACAAATCTTGCCTTATATTTTTCAATGCTATTGTTTGCAGCATGTTTGATCTTGTAGATCCATTTGGAAGTTACAACTGACTTCCCATCTGGTCTTGGGACAAAATGCCAAACATCATTCTTCATGATCGATTGGTACTCTTCGATCATAGCATCCTTCCATTCTTTTCATTCTACCGCTTCTTCATAACTGGAAGGTTCTTTATCAATGAAATCACATAGTAAAGCTACATACCTGGAACAGGATCTGGTCCTCTTTCTTTCTCTGTGATTCTCTTCTGGAGCCCCATATCTTTCCACGCCTTGGATAAGTTCTCGTACCCAAGCAGGTTTCCTCTTATGAGGATTCTTCTCCAGAGGTGTATCTACAGGTCTTTGTGGTTCTTCAAATTCTTGATCTTCTTCTCAAGTTTCTTCATTCATGGTTGTATCATGAATTCTGGGTGCTTCTGCTTCTTCAGGTTCTTCAGCAAGTCTCTTTCTGTATTTGTTGCAAGCTATTTCTTCATCAAATGTCACATCCCTGCTGATGTCAATCTTCTTGTATCTTGGGAAATATATTCTATAAGCCTTCGAGCTTTCAGAGTATCCCACAAATATACCCTTCTTTCCTGAAGGATCTAATTTAGTCCTCATCTCTTTTGGAATGTGGATGTACAGAGGATAGCCGAATATTCTGAGATGACTGAATTCTATTTTCTTGTCGGAGAAGACTTCTTCAGAAGTCTTATTCTCGAGTATTCTATGTGGAGTAGGGTTCTGTACATACACCGTTGTTCTGGAAGCTTCTGCCCAAATATGCATAGGAATGTCTTGACCATGAAGCATTGCTTTTGCAGCTTCCATGATAGTTCTATTCTTTCATTCTGTAATCCCATTCTGTTGTGGATTATAAGAAGTGGACAACTCCTTCTTAATCCCTGATTCTTTGCATAGCTCTTTGAATTCATTTGAAGTGAATTCTCCACCATTATCGAATCGAATGGTCTTGATCTTCTTTTCAGTATGGTTCTCGATCAAGGCTTTGAATTCCTTGAACTTACTGAATACTTCGTCTTTGTTCTTCATGAAGTAAACCCATTTCTCCTAGAAAATTCATCCATAAAATAAAAATAATATGCATACTCGCTTAGAGAGTTTGACGACATAGGACCGCATACATCAGAGTGGATGATTTCCAAGATTCCTTTTTCTTTGCTTTCGCTACTTGGAAATGTCTTCTTTGTATTCTTTCCTTTCACACATCCTTTGAAGACCCCATCATGTTTTGCTTGGATTTCTGGAAGACCTTCGACATCTTTGCTTGCAATAGGTAGTGCTCTGTAATGCACATGTGCAAGCCTTCTATGCCAAAGTTTACTTGGCTCTACTGTGTCATAGACCAGGGCTTGTTCTGGATGGCCCTTCAATTTGTACAATCCTCCTTCTTGTTCTCCAATCACTACCGCATCATCGATAGTATTTCCTTTTGGCCACATGATGACTTGACCATCTATGAATGCAACCCACATTCCTTTTGCATCTAATGCTGATATGGAGAGAAGGTTCTTCTTGAGTCCTCGCACAAACAATACTTATTTCATTGTTAGAGACTTTCCAGAGTCTAATTTATAGGAATATTCCCCACTACCTTTTATTGGATATTGGTAGTCATCTCCTAGCTTTACCTTGTGAGGTGATTCATGTTCTAACAGTCTCACAAAGGATTCCTTGAATCCAGTCATATGTTTGGAAGCCCCACTATCTATAAACCAATCATCACTTCCATGAGTAATATTACCTATGAGAGCGGATATCAGAGCATATTCATCCTTGCTTGAAGAATCTTCACTTTCATATCTAGATCTATTCCTGGATGGTTCATCATCCTCTGAAGCATGAGCATGATGTCTTCTTTTGTTGCTCTTATTTATTATCTTATGTTTGTTAGGACAATTCCTTGCATAGTGTCCTGCTTCATCACATGTATAGCATATGATCCTAGATACATCTTTTCTAGTGTTATCTTTGTGATAGTGCTTACCTTTGGAGCTATGAGTTCTTATTTTGCTTGACTTAGAGTGAGACTTGGAGTGTACCATGAGAGCTTGGTCGTCACTTCCCATCTTCTCTTCTCGAGCTGCTATCTGAGCTTCTTCTTGAGAGCACTCTTCCCATAGTCTGTTTAACTTGACTAACTTCTTTCTAGCACAGATTCCTTGGATGAAAGAATCCCATGACCTAGGAAGGCCATTCAATGTAGTCATTACAATCTCTACATTTTCCACTTCTTCATCAACTAATTCTAGTTGATATTTGATCTGAGAAACTCTTGTGAAGTGTTAACACTCAAAAATGGTTAACTACCTCATCTACCCCACTACATGGCTCATTTGTCCCTTTGCCTACCATATTTCCCTGAAAATCCCACTAAAAGCCTCCAAAAGGCCTAAAATGCCTCCAAAAGGCCAGAAAACCATCTAAAATGCCTCCAAAAGGCCAAAAAACCCCTTTTTCCTCCAAAAATATCCAAAATTCCTCTAAAAATAGCAAAAATCCCCAAAAAGGGAAGAAAAATATAAAATAATGAGGAAAAGGAGAAAAAACCCTAAACAAGCTGCCCTAAACCACATGGTTTTCAAAACCATGGGCAAGCACTCCACCACTAAAAAACTATAAATAAGTGGTGGAGTCCCCTCATTTCACATCCACAGTCATAAGCATCCTGCCTCTGCCGAAATTATTCTCGAAACCCTAGCTTACCATCAAGCTATTTTCTCCATTGAGAACACCTTTTGGCCCATTTCCACCACCGGAGAAGGAAAAGAAGCAGCTTGGAGCTCGAAGCCACCGACATCGGACCAGCGCAACGGACTCCACCAACCTCCTCATTGGAGGTAATATCAATAAAAATCACCATTATACATTTCTTTACTGTTTTGCTTATTGTTCTTTACTTTTACTACTTTAGCTTAGTCTTTATTTCAGTTTATTTTTGTTTACATCATTGAACTGCTACTAAGGATTCCAGATTCCTTAGTAGGTGCTCATCAGCACAAGCTAGGGTGAAAACCCTAGCTACAGTTTTGGTGACTCCGCTGTTCTTTTTACTGTTATTTTTCCGTACTGTACTTTCGGCTGTCATTTTCGGCCGCCGGAAATCGCGTTTTTTCCTTCCGCAGTCGCGGCCCGACCGCACATTTCAGGCCCCAACCTGCGACCAGCCCGCCGCTGTCAGCCATTTTCCTGCATCCTGGAAGCGTCTTTGAACTTTCCCAGTTGCGCCCCGACCGCGTTTTTTCAGCCCGCAGTCGCGATCCAACCGCGAACAGGCGCGCTCCAACCGCCGCTGTCAGCCCTAATCCCGCGACCTAGATCGTGCCTGTTCATTACACAGGCGCGCTCCGACCGCCGCTGTCAGCCCTAATCCCGCGACCTCGACCGCGCCTGTTTTCTCAAAACCTGCGATTCGCGAACTGTTTTTGCCATTGCTCCCGCGCCGAAACCCAACCACTTTGCTTCCCTTTTTCCTGCACTCGCAC
>LPNX010198617.1:0-225725 GCA_001517045.1 Pseudotsuga menziesii | reverse complement strand
CATCTACCCCACTACATGGCTCATTTGTCCCTTTGCCTACCATATTTCCCTGAAAATCCCACTAAAAGCCTCCAAAAGGCCTAAAATGCCTCCAAAAGGCCAGAAAACCATCTAAAATGCCTCCAAAAGGCCAAAAAACCCCTTTTTCCTCCAAAAATATCCAAAATTCCTCTAAAAATAGCAAAAATCCCCAAAAAGGGAAGAAAAATATAAAATAATGAGGAAAAGGAGGAAAAACCCTAAACAAGCTGCCCTAAACCACATGGTTTTCAAAACCATGGGCAAGCACTCCACCACTAAAAAACTATAAATAAGTGGTGGAGTCCCCTCATTTCACATCCACAGTCATAAGCATCCTGCCTCTGCTGAAATTATTCTCGAAACCCTAGCTTACCATCAAGCTATTTTCTCCATTGAGAACACCTTTTGGCCCATTTCCACCACCGGAGAAGGAAAAGAAGCAGCTTGGAGCTCGAAGCCACCGACATCGGACCAGCGCAACGGACTCCACCAACCTCCTCATTGGAGGTAATATCAATAAAAATCACCATTATACATTTCTTTACTGTTTTGCTTATTGTTCTTTACTTTTACTACTTTAGCTTAGTCTTTATTTCAGTTTATTTTTGTTTACATCATTGAACTGCTACTAAGGATTCCAGATTCCTTAGTAGGTGCTCATCAGCACAAGCTAGGGTGAAAACCCTAGCTACATGAAGTAAGACTGGATTGTTTCTACATTCTGAATCTTCACATTCTTTAGTTGGTTTCTCAAGGTCATCTTCTGGTTTATGTTCTTCCCTTCAAACAATTTGGTTAGGGCATCAAACATAGCTTTAGGTGTCTTGAGAGAGGACACCTATGGGATAAGGTGATCCTTGATAGAATCATAAATGATCCTCTTTGCCATAACCATATTCTTCTTATGTAAGGAATTTTCCTAATCTCCCTCTGGAACTGGAACCTCCTCATGGATGTAGGAGTCTAACTCATTTTCTTCCAGGACCAAGGAGATCCTGTACTTCCAGGCTCGAAAGTTATCAGCTCCCTCAAGCTTTTCATCAAGCTTGGTATGATGAGACATCTTAACTAAGAACCTCAAATGGAAATAAAAAAGATTTTAGATCTTACCAGGTTCAAGATGTCGGATCTGAAACTTGAGCTGAAATCCTGCAGCGCTGGTTCAGGAGCAAATTAGGGTTTTTCTTTTCCAGAGTTCTGTCTACCCAAATGCCTTGAAATTTGTCCCTGACTTCGATTTTGGGGAGGAGATCAATCCAGGCCTGGGCTCACTGAAAAATTCCTCTTCTATTAAAAGCCCTAATTTTCGATAGTAGTGACAGGTCCAAAACTGAAAAACCTCAAAATTGGATTCTGCTTCGACAAAAAGATGCGCCCTAAGGAGGAGAGTTATTCCACCTTACTTTTGCTGAAAATCTGTGGAGGAAGATCCATAAACTAGGAATCCCTAGTTCCCGTAGCTGCATAGTGTCTTCTTCTCAAGTTAGCTCTGATACCATGTTAGTTTTTCAACAGTAAGCTAGCATTATGTTAGGATCTTTACTGAGAGAACAACATGTACAGCAATCAAACACAAGAGACAATGAACATAGTGTTTTTCATTGGGGAAACCATAAATGGAGAAAACCCCGCAACTTCCTCAGAGATAGAATCATCACAAGATGTAAAACCCCAAAACAGTAAGATGCACTCTCGACAGCAGTAATCTTCTGCTTGTCTAGCCCTAGTGTCTTCTCCTTCCTCAACTATGCACTACACTTGAGTGTGTGAGTGATTTGTACTAAATAGAGACCCCAACTCTCTATTTATACTAATCCCGACATGACTAAAACCCTACTAGGGCCGACCTCTACTAGGAGAGTCTAATAACCCTAGTGCCCCGGAACTGCGGGGACTTTAACCCTTACACAATCGGAGGGTTACCCACTATGACTTGACATGACTTGTTTACATTATTGATTCTCCCGATCGGAACATCGGGGCATGACAACAAGACTCAATTACATAATAGATACATCCCAGAATAAACATCGGGTTACAATACATAATATACATAGATGAATACATTCCGAAGTTACAAATACATCAACACCAACATATGGTGGTAAGAAATCAAGAGGCTCAAGAATCTAAAGGAGAAGTACTTGACTTGGAGGGTTTTTAAGAAGTACTTCAAGAGAAGGTTTCTATCAGAATAATATTATGAGGATAGAGCCAAGGAATTTTATGACTTAAAACTTGGGTCCATGTCTATGAAGGAACTAAGCAGAAAGTTCTTAAGTTTAGTTAGGTACGTACCATAAATAATAGACGAAAAACCAAAAATTCAACGGTTTCTAAGTTTTTTACCTGCTAGCTTCAAGGATAGGATTGAGTTTGAAAAACCAAAAACCTTGGAGGAAGCTATGAGGAAGGCAGAATTCTGTTATGAACAAGAAAAGAAAAGAGAAATCCTACCAAGTTGGAAAACCAAAAAGACTAGTCAATTTGATCAAAGCATAAGAGGATTCAAATTAAACAAGAGTTTTGGTAGTAAGACTCAGAAATTTTCCAAAAACAACTACCAGAAGACTGATTTTAAGAACAAGATACCTCAGAATACTACAGCATCAAAGGGCAGGGATTTTTCTAACAACTTTGTTAGAAACATTGAACAACGAGAACCTGTCAAATGCTGGGAATGCCAAGGACCACACTATGCCAAATATTGTCCAAATCAGAAAGGACACACCAGCAATATACACACTGTACAGGAAGCAGAAACAATTGAGGATGTAGCCAACGAAATGCATAGAATCAATGCAGCACTAGAAAACCGACAGGAGAACCACCAGACTTCTATGGTAGAAGTGCAAGGTATGATCCAAAATTTCTCTATTTCCATATTAATTGATCTAGGAGATCCTCTTAGTTATATATCTCCTAGCATAGTGGAAAAGTGCAAATTACCTTTAAAGAAATTTGATAAATCATGGCTAGTCCAGCTAGCCACAGGAACTAAACGGAAAGTAGTAAACTATGTTGAAAGTTGTGATTTGATGATGGATCAATTTAAAACTCAGGTAAAATTAAATGTATTACCTCTAGGATCTTACAATATTCCCATAGGAATGGATTGGCTTGAGAAACACTAGGTAATTTTAAATTGCTTTCACAAGACTTTTACTTGTTTAAATAAGGAGAAAGAACTACTATTGTAGGAATTCCCAGAAAAGTATGTGTTAGACAAATTTATGCCTTACAAATGAAAATTTTTGTGTTGTACATGTTATAAATGAAAAAGTTAATAATTAAAATAAACCAGGATTCGAGGATATCCCAATCCTGCAAGATTTTGTGGACGTATTCCCGGAAGAAATTCCAGGATTGCCTCCTAAACGAGATTTGAACTTTACAATTGAATTGGTACCCAGAGCGGTACCTAATTCGAAAGCTCCCTACCGGATGAATATCTTGGAGATGAGTGAACTTAAATTACAGTTGCAGGAGTTAATAGATAAACATTACATAAGACCAAGTGTATCCCCCTGGGAAGCATCGATATTTTTTGTTAAAAAGAAGGATGGTACTCTACGCTTATGCATAGACTACCGTCAACTTAATAAAATGGTGATTAAAAACATATATCCTCCGCCCTGCATTGACGATCTATTCGATCAAATACACGGAGCAACGATATTCTCTAAAATCGTCTTAAGGTCCGGTTATCACCAAATTAGAATTAAAGATGAAGACATCTTTAAAACTTCTTTTCAGACGAGGTACAGACACTATGAATTTGTAGTTATGCCCTTCGGGCTAACAAATGCACCGACAACCTTTATGTGTCTAATGAATAATGTTCTAAGTAAGTATTTAGACAAATTTGTAGTCGTCTTTATAGACGACATACTAATTTATTCTAAGACTAAAGAAGAGCATGATGAACACCTAAAGATAATTTTACAAGTGTTAAGAGAACATCAATTATATTCTCAGTTCAGTAAATGTGATTTTTATAAAGATAAGATACAATATTTGGGACACATAATATCCAAAGAGGGGATATTAGTGGACCCAGATAAAATAAAAGTTATTGTTAATTGGCATGTTCCTAAGGACATAACTGATGTACGATCCTTCATGGGAATAACAGGATACTACAGAAAATTTGTTGAAGGATTTTCTAGAATAGAAAACCCTATAACTTCATTACAGAAGAAGGGTAAAAAATTCATTTGGGATCAAAAGTGTGAAGATAGTTTTAACAAACTAAAAACATTATTAACTACAACACCCATCCTGAAAATAGCAGACCCAAACAAGGACTTCGTCGTATGCACTGATGCATGAAACGAAGGCTTTGGCGGGGTGTTGACTCAGGAAGGGCATGCAATTGCATATGAATCCAAAAAATTAAAAGTTCATGAAAATAATTATGCAACTTATGATTTAGAGTTAGCAGCAATAATTCACGCTTTAAAAAGGTGGCGTCATCACTTAATAGGTAAAATATTCCTGCTAATGCCAGATAACATAAGTCTAAAGTATATGTTTGATCAGCAAAATCTAAATGCAAGACAAGCTAGATGGCTAAATTTTCTTAGCGAATATGATTTTGAGATCAAGCATATTAAAGGGAAGGAGAACAAGGTGGCTGATGCTTTGAGCAGAAATGTTGTAACGAGTTTCGTGGTTGCCATTAGCACCTATAAAACTGATTTGGAAGATAAATTGAAGGGATAAGGAGGGACCCAGAATATCAAAAATTAACAGAAAAGATAAATCAAAATATATCAGAAAAAGTAATTGCCAACTACAGTTTTAATGAACAAGGCTTAATAATGTTTAAAAACGGACTATATGTACCAAATATATCTGAGGTTAAGCTGCTGATTTTAAATGAAATTCATAAAAGTCCTTATTCAGGACACCCAAGATATCAGAAAATGATAACTATGTTAAGAAAATAATACTTTTGGCTTAACATGAAAAATGAGGTTGTTGAATTCTTAGCTAGGTGTAGTGAGTGTTAGCAGGTTAAGGTTGAACACCAACACCCACCAGGCCTACTACAGCCATTACTAATACCAAATTGGAAATGGGAAGTCATTAGTCTTGAATTTGTAACTGGTTTACCTAAAAACCAGAAGCAGAATGATTCCATAATGGTAGTTGTAGATAAGTTAAGTAAAGCAGCACACTTTATTCCTGTTAAAACAACTCATTCAGCTGCTAATATCGCTGATATTTTTATGAAAGATATCTTTCGTCTACACGGAATTCCAAAGGTAATTATTTCCGACCGAGATCCTAAATTTACAGGTAATTTCTAGAAAACTTTATTTAAAGGTTTAGACACTAAACTAAATTCCAGTACTTCTTATCATCCGCAAACAGATGGACAAACAGAAAGAGTTAATCAGGTACTAGAAGATGTGTTACAAATGTATGTTAGTGATTATCCCAAGAAGTGGGAAGACTATTTGCATATAATTGAATTTGCTTACAATAACCATTATCAGACTTCAGTAAAACTTAGTCCTTTTGATATATTATATGGTAGAAAGTGTAACACTCCAATTACATGGAGTAACCCAGTAGATTGATTGATGTTAGGACCTGACATGTTAAAAGAATTGGAACTAACAGTGAAACATGTACAAGGAAACTTGAAAACTGCTCAAGATAGGAAAAAGAGTCATGCCGATCTAAAAAGAACACTGAACGAGTTCCAAGTTGGTGAGCATGTATTTGTTAAGGTTAAACCAAGAAAAAACTCTTTTAAATTAGGGAGCTGTGCTAAATTAGCACCTAGGTATTGCGGACCATTCAAGATATTGGCAAGAGTGGGTCCGGTAGCTTACCAATTAGCATTATCGCCTAATATTAAAATACATAATGTTTTTCACATATCTATTTTGAAGAAATATATACATGATGCTACTCATGTGATTGACTAGAATTTGATTTAGGTAGAACCAGAAGGATATTTTCTGGTGGAACTGGATTGTATTCTCGACGGGAGGAAAATTTTCTCTAAAATCACACCATTGGGCAGGTAAAGGTGCAATGGAAACACCTCAGTCCAGATGAAGCAACTTGGGAACTGGAGAGCGATAGGTGGGTGGCTTATCCAGCTTTGTTCAGAGAAGACTCAGAATAACTTAAGCAACATCGAGGACGATGTTGAACTTAAGGGGGGGTGTTTGTAACATACCCAAAAATTGATAAAAAAATAATATATATATATATATATATATATATTTCAATAAAACATTATGTTAAATTTTATTATGACCAAGTGGTCAAAGAGGACTGTAATTGAAGAATTATTTATTTTATTAATTAATAAATGGAGACACCTATTCAAGGGATACTTCTAAATGAGAGCTCACTACCACTAGGAGGAAGGAGCAGTTGTAAAAGGCTGATTGACAAATGAAAGCACCAGCAATTCACTTTCTAGTTATCGTGGTAGCATAATCCCTAAAAAAGTGGTCATGTTCCCTGAGAGGGGGAAACTGAGCTGGGTGGCTCATTTATTCCAACTGACCCTAAGACCTAGGAAATCTTATATAAACCATCAAATTGAGCATGAGGCTAACCACTCATTCTAATTTATGGGAGAATGACTTTGTGATTGCTGCAAACTGAAAATTCAGGCACACAAAGAATTTAATGAGGGGATAGCTAAAGTGAATTGCTAAGTTAAGTCTGCTGTGTAGCAAATATCTTCGTCCTAGTGGTGCAGTGAGCAAGCTCAGGGGTCCTAAGAAAGTGATTCGGTTGCTTCAGGAAAGGTTGGGTGGAACAGTCTCCCTTGGGTATTGGTCCCACTTCTCTATAAAATTCCAGGTTCTAACTCTCATCTGTTTGTGTCATTATTTATTTCTAATTAAATATACTGCAATTTTTTTGGGATATTAGTAATGCAAAATATTGGAATTTAGTAATGGATAGATGTTCAATTAATTGAATTTGAAAAAAAAAATATTCTTTGTATTTTTCCTCTCACCAAAAGTATTGGTTAGGTACTCTAATACAGGAGGATATAGAATTATGTTGAATGAGTAGAAACAGATTGAATGAATAAATATGTATTATTATGATTTAGAGTATGGGTGCAATATATAGTTATAAATAGTCTTTCCTCTAATTTTTTTAGAAAAAATGTATTTATTTTAAACATGAAGTACATTTCTAAATTCAAATGTTGAAATTTTACTAGTCTTAAAGAAAAAATAAAAGAATTTGCAGGTTATTTGAAAGTGCATAAAATTGAAACATCTTTTGCTAGATTCTACGAGATTCATAAGTTTAAGCCTTAAACTATTCTATTAATATCAAGTCGAGACAATCGACAAACCTTAGCACTATTTGAAGGCTTCCAGTTTGTTTTGATATTGTTTTAAATAGTTTTCCGAATTAATAAGTTACAGCCTTAAGGGATTAACCCTTATAATTTCCATAGAAAAACTACTTTACTTAAACACTTTAACGAAAACTTAGATCTGACATAACTAGTTTCCTTGGTAAAAACAGATTCTTGTTTATATTTCTCAATGGGAATAGATAAGTGTGTAATCCCTCCTAAAATTTAAATAAACAAAAATATTACCCTCAATATGGAGTATTATGTAAAGTTTATTTTGTTTAAGTTTTAGGGCTTACCCCCTTTCCTCCTATTTTAAAGAGTTGGATTCAGATATCTAATAATTACAAGAATCAAACCTAATTAAGTTAACTTGTGTATTTCTTTTAGTTAATGAGAAATCAATCTCACCGCTCTTACTTTTTGTTTCCCTACTAAAATGGTGGATCTTATTCCCTCAAAATATTTACAAAGTTTAACGTCGGTCAAACCTTACATATCTTTATTTTATTAACAAACTTTTGACAGAGTGTCTACCAAAAACAATAGTAAAACCTACCCTCACATTTCCAAAAGTATAGTAACTCACGCGAGTTACTCCGTAAAAAATTGATGAAAGGATAAAATTACTCCCAACCATTTATGATTTTCCCATAAGATAAATTCCCTTCATAGTAAACAAAGGAAGGATGTCTTAAGTTGAAAATACGTCTTAAGTTGAAAATACAGTAAACCAATATGGATATACATTATTTATTAACAATACTAAAATACAAAAGACGGGATAGGGTTTCAACAATCCCCGAGAACTTATAATAATAAACAACTACAAACTATATTCTTGCAGAGTAATTTATACCTCAGTTTAGTTTTGTAGTAAAATAAAAATATATAAAATAAAAAGAAATCATTAAAGTTTCCAGAGTCATGCTTTATCTAGACTCTATATATGCATCACTTTATTTAGTTCTTTCTCCATAACTTTCTTATTTTTATTATTATTAAAAGAAACTAATTATCTTATAAGTTTCCTTTAAAGTTGTGGTAGAATTTAAGGTTCTCTTTCCACTCGATTAAATTTAAGAAGATTTTACTTCCCAACACGGTACAACGAAATAAACATTTAAGAAATGTTTACGGCCATAGTGTTGTACAACCAACAAAGTTACTAAACCCTTACAGATTAACAGTAAAAGGAGAAAAAAGGGCATTCAAGAACATCTAGAAAGGTAGTATATTCCATAAAAATTGGTTTAGCCACAAAATCTCCATCGAAATACCATTTGTTTAAAATCGGGTTTACGTAGTTGTTTAAATAAAGCTTCCCTTTATAAAAAAAAAGAGCCACCAATATCATACTTCCTCTACAATATTATTAAGCCACATTATCTCTTCTCTAATGGAAGGCTCTACAAGTAATTAAGGTAAAGAAGAAAAAAACAACTATCTACCCATCATGAGACCCAATGGTCTTCACAGGAGCCACACTTAGAAGCATCATGTGTCTTACCCATCCAAGGAGAATTGTTGCAACTGGTTTTTCATACCCATCGCAGAGTGAACCTGTATGCAAACCATTACATTGGGGTTAAGCAATTTTTTTATAACTATTCGGTAGAAATGAAAGAATAAAATAGATTTTGCACTGAGTAAGTCCTTACCTTTCACAACGATGGAAAACTGATCAGGCTCATCCATTGCTATCGCCAGAACCAGCATTATAAATCTCTAAACAAGAACGAAGCATTCATGGAAGAAACAGAGGGCCAAGGTTAAGATTGTCCCCGTCTTTGTTCACCAGATAGGAGTTTTTGTAGTGACAGAAGAGCCAACAGCCGAGAGCGAAGTTGTGATTTGATCAATAAAGACCTTACAAACCCCATTGAAATGATAAGGCATGATCTTCAATAAGCATTAAAAACCATAGGGTTCTAGCCTTACCATGTAGACAGCAGGTGAGGATTTCCAGTACTGTCCCATGGGTTGCTTAAGGGTGAAGTTATAGCCTGTCCTGTTTTTGAAATTATCGCCTATTATGTCAACCATCACATCTTGAATAAACATTAAAGGAAATGATTATTATAATCTCCCTTCCGGTTATTAAGGTTTGAGTTATGGTAAATTCTTAAGCTTGTCCATATCATTAAATTTATCCAAGAAGTAAATTTTGAACTAGGTGTAAGATAAATGTATTTCACCTTTGTTTAGAAGTCAGGTCAATTTTTGTGAACTGCCTTTTGTTAAGGTGTTAGGAAGGTTTCACATTAGCAACACTTTGGGGTTGGTCCTGAACACCTGCACGAGGAATAACAAACGAAGTTCATGTGTTAGTCGTAGTGACAAAGTAAGACCCATAATAGTGTTCCTGGTGTGGCTCAATTAGAGACCTTCTTTTTATCTTAACCAGTAAATTGAACAAAGACGGTTTACCTAAAGTTACCAAACTTTGCTATATGAGTAAAAAATTAAATAATGGAAACAAGCTTTAACTAAATGACCTTTTGACAGTAATGTTTAAATAAACAAAGTATAATAAGTAACATTGTTCTAAACATTGTCATGTCCCATCGGTATTCCTTGTTATGCAGAGGGTAACACTTGTATAAAAGTTTGAATAAAATTTTATTTGGAAAAAGGGTGGGTGGAGGGGGGGGGTCGATGGCTAAGCCCTCGATCCCATGGCCAACACCGAGGCCTTTTGGAGGAGCTAATGCGGATTTTAAATTCCAACGGAGATTCCAAGTCATGTGGAATCCAAGTGGTATGCCATATCACCGAACCATATCATATTTCCAAACCATAATATAAATCTAAATTATAATGTGGAATCATGTTATATCTCCACCATACCATGTTTCAATGAAATATGAGATATGGGGAGAGGTCCGCGGGTTTGAAACCATGACCTCCTCCCCTCATTTCCAACGCCTTAACCACTCCACCAATAGTGCCACATATCATGGAATATGGCGCCTATTTGTTTTAAGTTGAAGGTGGATTTTTGGGGCCAAAATGGGCGCATGGCCCCCTTTACCACACCCCAAAAAATACCCAAAAGGATTATAAAAACCACCTTTCTGTATAGTTTTCGAGACAAAGAGAAAAGTAGATTATAGAGAGTTCAAGGAACGGTATGGGCACAATTCCCAACGCAATTTTGCACACATTTCAAGGCATGTTTTGCACAGTTCCCAAGGTGGTTTTGACAAGCTTCTCGAGGTGGTTTTGCACTGTCCCCGAGAATAGTTTTGTAGAGTCCATGAGATGGTTTTTGCACGGATCCCGAGGAGGTTTTTGCACGGATCCCGAGGAGGTTTATGCATAGATCCCAAGGCATCTTTGGCATAGTTCCCGAGGTATGTACAATCATTAATGGGAACATATCCTGAAGTGGAATTCATACTGTTATGCATGCAAGTTTCTTTATTTGCATGACTTGGTGGAGTTTAGACTCATTTTTCTCAGAATTTCGAGAGGATCACAGTGGTGATATCTGTTTTTGTTGGTTACTGACAGAAAACAAAAGTGGTTCTGGAAACCCATTACTATAAGCTTTGAATATTGAATAATATAGACCATCCCATTGGAAGTGGATTGGAGACATATCCCAAGAGGGGTGAACTCTATTATCAGCTCTTGTTTATCATTTTCATGGTTTGCTTACTATTTATTTTATTATGTGTGTATGTTTAAGCATTTAAATTTCAGTGTTAAAGCATGTTTATGAGTAATTGACATGTAAAGTTCACATGCAATTATTAATGGTTAAAAAAGATCCTGAATATTTTCATATCATTACTATTAGTGTAGGTTTTTTAAAACAAAAATTGAATTTTTAGGTTCCATAGCCACAACTGTATGATGTAGTACAGAACCGGTCGGTTTGGTACAAAACCGATTAGTCAAGTGAAAAAAGGTTGGTTCATTTACATAACCAACCAGTTTAGTACATAACCACCCATTTTTTGTTCAAGATGGCAGTTTGGACTAGTTGGGTGCCTAAACTAATTGGTCCAACTGGTTTTGCCAAAACTAAACCAGTTCTGATAATAGTGGTCTAAATACACTGTTGAAGAACTTAAGCATAGTGCATCATGATCAAAACATCACAATTCATAATGAGCATGATAAACATCTCAAAGCGATATGGTAAGCAACCCATAGAGTATTTTATTTATAGTTTCCATATCTAACGAACTTCCTGAAAGTGGGGAAGATTTGATCCACAAATAGGGGTCTTTGGTCCAAACCATTTCTGTAGAATATGAAACATCCCAAATTTTATTCAGTTGTTGTAGTCACATTGAAAATGGTCATGCTTACCATTTAGTTGTTTGTTCAATTGACTATCCAGTCTCTCTATTGACTCCACATGACTACTTTGCTAGTCATCTATTATTTAACGAATGATTGTCTCTAGAATATCCGAAGGTGTNCCCCCCCCCCCGCCATAATTGTAGCTTCCTGAATCCCAAGCATAGCCCAAAGTTTCACAAACTTAGCTTCTGGTAAATTCTTCGCAAATATATCAATGACCTGGTCATTTTTCATGCAATAAACAAGTGAGACAATATTCTCCTACACCAAATATCTCAAATAGTGAACATGGATTTCAACATGCTTCATCTTGCTATGAGCAACAAGATTATCAACAACTTGAATAACACCCTGATTATCATAGTAAATAACAGTAGAGGCATTAACAAGAAATATAAGCTCATCAAGAAGCTGACAGATCCAAACTGCCTCTGTTCTTGCACTGACAACACCATGATACTTATATTTTGTAGTAGAAAGAGATACTACCTTATTTTTTCTTACACGACCAGACCAAAGGTCTAGAGCTCAAACAAAACACATAGATAGAAGTAGATGTTTTATCGTTAGTGTCGCCGCCTTAGTTGAAATCAGTGTAGTTGATGAGTGGTTATGTACTGTGACAATATATCATGCCATACTGATAAGTATCATTAATAGAATGATTATTTATCTTTGCATCCTTTCAGTGGATTTCTCGAGGATCCCACATGAACCTGGAAACCACACTAACAACAAATGAGAGATCTAGTCGACTTTGCATAAAATAAATTAGGCTAGTGACCAATTGTCGATAAAGAGGGGTCGACTCATGAAGAGTCACAATATTTTGACAACTTCACTCTCGACTAATAAGGTGTAGCACATGGATTTCATTTGACCAACTTGAATCATTTCAAAAGATCCAAGGCATATTTAGGTTGAGAAAGAAAGATACCATCACCCAATTGTAAAACATGAATGCCAAGGAAAAAATGCAAAAGACCAAGGTTAGTCATTTCAAAGGTATCAACAAGTTGTTTATTCAAATCCAAAATAATATTAACATTATTTCCAGGTATGACTAAATCATCAACATATAATTCCACAATTAAAATATCACCTAGAATATGTAATACATAAATATTGTCTTATATCCACAGTGTTTGAAGCCAAGATTGAAAAAGAACCAATCAATCTTCTCATACCAAACACGGGGTGCTTGTTCCAAACCGTACGATGACTTCTTTAGTTGATATACAAGACTAAAATATGTCACAAAACCAAGATATTTCTCCATATAGATTTCTTCAATTAGATCCCTATGAAGAAACTGTAAAATTCAATGAAGCAAAGGATCATCAGACCTACATAATTCAAATGAAGAATTGTAGAAGAGAGAGAAGAAGAATTTTAGTAAGTCAAATAAATAATTCATGAAGAATAAAAACACTCATGAGACCAATAATTGGAACAATAATCATAATCCATCAATCAATATTAATCCACACATATTCAGTAAAAACTATGGAATACAATGGTAGTGCATATAGAAGAATTAGAATGCCTAAAGAGGAAATTGAATCTACCAACCTGGACTGACTCAAGAGATAACACGGTGTGGGAAAATCACCACTAGATCTCACTAATGCAACTCTGGATCACTAAATGATCTCACAACTAATTAACTGAAGAGGGTAGGTGAACAAAAGTGCCCTAATTTTGTTGAATCATAGAAACTGTCGCTAGAGGCACTAGGAGTTATCTAACTGATGGGGATCGAAGCACAACTGGACATAACTAAATACCTACTAGAGTCAACTTCTGGACACTGTTAGTGACACTCCGAGTGGGTTCCTAAGTTATAGGGATTGATCCTCGGAGCCCCAAAATTTCATGTAGACAAGCACAGTAACTGGTAGATGTCCACTAGATGTGTCCCCCATACACTGTTGAAGTGATGAAGACCTCCTAAGCTAGGGAAATAAACAAATAGTTTTATGTGGTCAAAGGAATGATTAATAATAATCCCAATACCCCCCTTTAATCCCAACTTTGGAAAACCTGGGACCTGGTAACTAATACCAAAGGTCACCCATTACAATCTAAATGTAAAAATTTATTTATCCATGTAAAATGAGGAAAAAGACAAAACCGCATGGGGAAAATCCTCCCTAAAGAATGGACAATGAGGTACACCAGAAATAATTTGCTCCAAATCCAAGTAGGTGTGAACTTCATTAGATGTCTGAAGGGAGTTTCTTCTTGTGAAGAAGATGAATATTCTCAACTTGATCAGGAACATAGACATATGCATAATAGATTCTGGTACCATGTAGAGAAACTAAGATAGTCTGACAAAAGAGAAAAAGTGAGTGCAAATTCAAATTGATCTTGGAATTAGGTCCAAATTATTCTTGATGTGATTTATACTTCGAACCATGTGAAATAAAATCATCTCCAAATGTGAGGATCAAGCATTCAAGCGAATGCATGAGGTCTCCATCTTTTCTAGCATTGTGAGGAGATGAGCATGTGATCGAGTAGGGGGGAGGAGGAGAACTGGGACCATGGAGAGAGAATTCTTGAGGTCCATAACATGATATAGCTTCCAAAATATCCAATTATTCACAAAATTTAATATCAGCAAAACTCATAAGAAGAAACTGACATTCAATCCCCAATAGTAAATTTGAAAGAAACTTGACATGCTTGATTTTTCACACCAAAACTGATGAGATCAATAACAAGCATAACTGAGAGGCCTTGAAACTCTAAATTCAAACCAAATAAGGTGATATCATCTCCAATAATGTGGAAAAAAATTCCCAAGTGCGCCACTAAGATGGTAAATGCACAATTTTATCCTTCTTCAACAAAAATCTGAGTATTGGTGAAAGTGATCAAGCATGAATTCATTGGAAGCACTAGATCTTTGAGGGTAAATAGATCAGTCCCAAAATATGATATTTATTTTATAACATTCAAAATATCACTTCTCTGCACACCAACAGCATGAGTCGAGAGAGAGGAATCGAATTTCTCTTAAGCTCCTTGAGTAGTCACTTGCAAACTTTGCACCAAATTTAGGATAGAAGAATCACTGGAGAATGACTGAGTGGGATGGAAGGAGAGTTTTTCTTCTATAAGGGAGGTTCTAATATCCTCTTCTAGAGCATCTACATGAAAACATGAGACATCAAATTTCTCAAATACTTCGATAGCAGTAGCAGAAGGAGTTTCATCAAGGAGACTTTCACAAATTCAAATTGAATGAGTTGAAGATTCTACTATTTCTTCATCTTAAACAACTTCATATTTAGAAGATGTAATGGAGACTATATGGTATTTCAAGGAGAGGTCAGATGCACCCTCCCAATGCTATGTGCTAATCTCTCCATTTTGTTGGCCAAATGCTCCATCCAATCTAGACCATATTTCACTTGGGAATTCAACAACATCAATGAGATAGTGCATCCTTAGAGGAATGACTAGACACATGGCTCCATATGCTCTATCATAGTTATTGAACCAAATAGACTTCCCATATTCAAAATTTGACAACGACATAGCTCCAATAGACACATCAAAGAGCTCATGGCTATTCAGATATGCAACCATATTCAATTTCCACTCAGCATAATTGAATGGGGATAGAGGAGGAATTGATTTCAAATCCATATTGAAGTTGTACAATAGAGTTTTCTGCAATTTTCTTCTTCAAATTCAGGAACAACTTTGAATCCAAGAAGTTGTACATGTATGTAAGCTTAAACAAAAACTCAAAAATGTTAATGATGTCATGTTGTCAATTCAATCTAAACTTCTTCTACAATCAACGTAATCAAATTCCTTCGATACCCATTTGAGATATCCATTAGATATTTCAAATTATATAAGGAACTTGACCTATCTCATCTCGTGGAGTGATAAATATGAAGCCAAAATAGAGGGTGTGGACGGACACGAGTTGTTGCAAAACTCTAATTTTCAACTAAACATATCTCTCAAACCAGAGACTCAAATTGAATTCCGTGAAAAACCCATTTCAGATAATGGAAATATATTTCAAACAAGATATGGTAGGCCCTCTAAAATGATATGTAGGATTTGTGGTACCTATTCAAATTTGGATGCAATTTTCAATTTTTGTTGTTGAAATTGTACCTACAAAAACAATTCAATTTGAATCAAATTAGACCAAACACTCTCCACTTCGACATGTGCACTTTCTATGGGTGATTCACAATTGGATAGACTTCTCTAGACAAAATATAGAGGGATCAAGGTAATAATTCCAGGATTTGTGTAGAACCCATTGGCTTCTGGTGAATTAATGGAAACTTATGAGGTTTAATGTTGGTCTTAATACCAGCTCTGATGCCATGAAAAATTCAATGAAGAATAGGATCATCATACCTGCATAATTCAAATGAATAATTGCAGAAGAGAGATAAGAATCAATTCAGCAACTCAGATCAATCATTCAAGAATAATAAAAACACTCATGAGACCAATAATTGGAATAATAATCGCAATCCATTAATCAGTATTAATCCACACATATTCAGTAAAAAATATGTAATACAATGGTAGTACATATATAAGAATTTGAATGCCTAAAGAGGAAATTTAATTTACCAACCTGGACTAACTCGGGAGCTAACTCAGTGTGGGAAAATCACCACTAGATCTCACTAATGCAAATCAGTATCACTGGAGGATATCACAACTAGTTAAGTGAAGAGGGTAGGTGAACAAAGGCACCCTACTTCCCTTGAATCATGAAAACTAGCACTAGAGACACTAGGAGTGATCTAACTGATGGGGATTGGAGCACAACTATACATAACTAAATAACTACTAGAGTCAACAGCTGGACACTGATGGTGGCACTTCGAGTGGGTTCCTTAATTATAGGGATTGATCCTTGGAGCACCAAAATTCATCCAGACAAGCGCAATAAGTGGTATATGTCCACTAGATGTGTCCCCCATACACTGGTGAAGTGATGAAGACCTATTTATCTAGGGAAAAAAACAAATAGATTTATGTGGTTAAAGGGAGGATTAATAATAATACCAACATAAAGGCACTTTTGATGTCCATTTGATAAAGCTCCCAGCCAAAATGAGCAGTAAGGGAAAGGATCGGTTGAATATAACTCATCTTTGCTATAGTAGCAAAGGATAAGTATATGATGACTTATTGCTAAGAGAATCCCTTAGTGACCAAATTATTCTTATGGCATTCAACAACAATATCGAAGGTAAACTTTGTCTTATAGACCCATCGACACTTCACGGCATTCTTTCATTTTGGTTGGGGAACAAGTTCCCACATCTAATCCTTCTTCAAGGAATCAATTCCAACAGTCATAGCATTCTCCCATTCTGGAATGCTCTGATTATCTTCATATGTATCAATATCACAGGTGTCAAGTACATGTTTCATTAAGGAACCATTGCCACATTGTTTATGACTATGGGTTTTTCGACCAATACTCACATTTCCAGCATTTGATCCAAGAAATTCAAGTGTATTAATATCCAACTAAGGCAAGCAAGTCAGTGCTGACTAAGGTCGATGATCATCAGTTGTATGAGTCAAGGAATTTGGACTACTGACTTCAATAGTCAAAATAGACTAACTACCAGTCGACTCAGGAGTATAATTCATTGATCTGGTCGGGACTCCAAAGATGGATATAACCGACCCAGAATTGTCAATGATGTCAAATGGATCACTATTCAAAGGACTAGGAGAGGAATTCAATAACTTATTACATGAAGTCTACTCATAAAAAAAAACACTTCGACTCATTATGATATGTTGTTTGACATGATCAAACAATTTGTAGGCTTTTGACTCATCATAGTAACCCATCATGATGCAAGCATGGCTCTTATCATTTAGTTTCTTTCTACAATTATCAATAATATGTTCCTAAGCAACACATCCAAAGATTTTGAGGTGTCCAATAGAGGGTTTCTGACCATTCCATTTCTCTATGGGAATTGTATCAATGACTTCTTGAGTCAGTACAAGGTTCAAGAGATAATTTGAGCAGTAGACGGATTCGACCCAAAATTTTGTTGGGATGTAGTTGGCTTGTAGTAGGCATCTAGCCATTTCTACCAAGTTCTGATTCTTCCTTTCTATGAAACCATTTTGTTGAGGGGCGTGAGGGATATATATCTACCAAGAAATTCTAGTTTGCAAGATATATTCTTCAAAATTGCGACTCACATATTCACCACCATTATCTGATCTCAAACATTTAAGGGGTTGACCACACTGTTTCTTAACCAGTGATATAAATTCCCTAAATTTTTCAAATACTTTACTCTTATTCTTCAAGAAATAAACCCACATAAATTGTTATAAATCATCATTAAATGTCAAAATATACTTTGCACTTGCTAATGATGATTTTTTCATGCAACAAAGATCACTGTGAACAAGCTCCAGTTGTTCCTATGCATACCATGCTTTCCCTGAATCAAAGGGTTCCTGATGATGCTTCCTAAGTATATATCCTTCACAAAATACATCAAGTGGAACAATATTTGAGAGACTAGTAACCATATTTTGAGTTACCATCATCTTCATACTTCTAAAGTTTAGATGACCAAGTCGTTCATGCCAAATTTGACTTCTATCGTCAGTTTGAGCGATGAGTGCAGCCGGTCCAGTCGTCTAGGAAAGATTCAAGGGAGGATCACAAAACTTATAAAGTCCATATTTGGGATCCAAAATACCTAAAGCAATAGTTTCTATACCAATTCTCATATCCTTTACAATAAAGCAATCAAACAACAAATTTGCACTCAGAATTGGTACATGATAGATGTTGAATATACAACCATGCTGACATTCAACATCACCATTTCCAACAACAATGAGAGCATAATAATCAATGACATAAATCTCCTCTTTAGGAGCACAACTTAAGGAAGAGAACAAAGAAGCATCATTTTCCATATGGTGAGAGCATCCAAATTCCACTATCCATTCAGTTTTATTTCTACAGGAATGTAATGCCTAGGAAGTGTTAATAGAGAAGGTATAATTTTTAGGAGGTGGATTGGTTGACTATCTAGTTGTATTGGTTGACTATATAGTTGAGGCACTATCCTCCAGGTGCTTGAACTTTCCTTCTAAGTCCTTCATATTCTTCTAACAGTTCTTCTCAACATGTCCCAACTTTGTGTAGTATCGACATGTCTTCTTATTTTAAGTCTTATTCATCAACAACGACTCTTGAGTCTTCCCTTTTGTAGGTTGGTGAATACATTCTAGTAGTTTTTCCTACTAACCACGTTCTTTAAATATTGGCTTGACCTTGATTTTCAGCAAGTGAGACTAGTTTTTTCCACTAAGCTTCCCTTATTCAAGCAATTTCTATTGGTCCTTCACCAGCAAATCATGAAAAGTATAAAAGGTAAAATCCTCAACATCTTGCTTATGTGACATCCAACTATCCCAAAAGGAGGAAAAAAATACATCATACGATGTCTTCAAATTCGTCAAAACTAGCTCGATGAATTGTCAATATTTCTTTTTAAACTCCTTACCACATTCTCCTAATTCCAACTGTAACTCTTTGACATGAGCTAATTAGTCCTCTATCCAATCAAAGGAAAGAGTTTTTAGAGAGATCAACTCTTTCTCTATCTACATTACTTCACCTTCATTTATCTTTTTGAATAGAGTCTTCATCTTGGTCCATATGACATGAGGACATTCGATCATGCTTGTATGAAAGCAAAACTCCCTTGAAATGTAAGTCGTGATAGATCCCATAACTTTGTCCTTATTAATGGCGATGGAAAACTTATTATTGACATCTTTCATATAATAAATAACAGTCTTCATGAAATTCCACAATCATTTTCTCTTCAACAAGGTCTCCATATTTGTCTCCCAGATAGCATAATTATGTATATTAAGAACAACAAATTATATCTCGGAATCCATCCTTCTGATCAAATTTTAGGTAGAGGTATAAGTCAACAAATATTCTACCCAAATTCAATGAACCCTAGATCCAAATCAACATGATTTGCAAAAAATAGGGTTAGGTCAAAACCATCGGCTCTAATACCATGTTGGGAAACCTCTCATCCTGAACTATAGAATAGAGAAAAAAGAAAATAAGGGAACAATATTCCAAGAAGAAAGGTGGTGTCTAAAGACATCGTTGAAGCAGTTAAGCATAGTGCATCATGATAAAAAAATCATAATGCATAATGAGCATGATAAACATCTCAAAGTTATATGTTAGTAAACCCATAGAGTCGGCTATTTATGGTTTCCATATATAACCAACTCCTTAAAAGAAGGGAAGATCTGATCCATTGAATAGGGGTATTTGGTCCAAACCGTTTCTGTAGAATATGCAACATCCCAAAGTTTAGTCAGTTGTTGTAGTCACATTGACAATGGTCATTCCTACCATTCATTTGTCTATTCAACTGAGTATTCAATCACTCTATTAACTCCAGTCGACTGCTCCGCTAGTATCCTATCATCTAACGAGTGATTGTCTCCAGAATATCCAGAGGTGTGATGAACCATCAAGACTGTAGGTTCCAACAAGTGATTGGAAGAGTAACCAACTAGAGAAGTACTGTGACTCTAGGAAATAGTATTGTTCTAAATCAAGCCTATAATCCAATTTTAAGACAAATATGCAAATAGGTTCCATATTCAAGGGTGACGTACAACATGCTGCCACTTGTATGAGACAAGAAAGTAATTTCTCGCCACCCCCTTTTTTTCTCTTTTTGAATTACCTTTTTCATTTTTTAATGAGCTCGAACAAGAAATAGAAGTATTCTTTATAAGATATTTTTTGTAGGAGTTTAAAAAAATAAACTTGAATCCTTCTTCATTTTTTAACTATATCGAAGAAAATATAGAAGAGTAATCAATATGTTACCGTCTTGTAAATTGTTCCCGAGCACAGGTTAGTTAATGATCGTTGGTGTTTTCAATTTTAACGAGTCTGACAAACTTGAATAAAAAACCATAAGGACCTTATCTGTTTAATTTTAACAATTTTGTACAAGTTAACTCAGGCCATATTTATTTTTTAAGTATCTTAAGAAGGGAGAGAAGAGTGCTCCATATATATCTTTTCTGTAGAAGCTTAATGAGTCCAGAAAAGTAATTTTGAGGCATCCTTGTGTTTTTAATGAGCTCAAAGGAGAGATAAAAGAATGCTTGTAAGGGTGCCTTTTCCATGTAAGTTTTAGGATCCTAGACAAGTGAACTTGGATCCATCTTTATTTTTTGAGGAGCTGATCAAAGAAGAGAGAGAAAAATGCTCCATAAGATGCCTTTTTCATTTAAGCGAACGAATTCTAAACCCACAAAACTTGAATTAGCCACAATGAATAGAATAATCAAATGATGATTTTTACAATAAGAGAGAAGACATTTTATAGGTCTAAACACATCGTTATAATGAAATGGTGTGACCCTATGATTAGCTAATTAATATTATATTTAATATGTAAATTAATTGCTCTTAAATACTTAGATACATAACATTGTCGCTGCCTTTTAGAACTCTTTGTCCTCAAAGAAAGGGTAAAGACAGATATTGTTGACAAAACTTTTCTATCTCCCATGATGTGTCTTCATATGGAAAATTCTTCCACCTAATGAGATATTCCTTGGGTGTTCGAGAACGAAGCCTTCTTTCTCTAGTTGCAATGATTGCCTTTGGTTCCCAAATGACCCTTCCTTCTTCATCTAACATAGGAAGTATTATTTGCACCATTTTCTGTTACCCAACATTGTTTTAAGACATGATACATGGAAGACATTGTGGATATGAATTTTATCAGGTAATTGTAATTTATACGCAACTTGACTAATCTTCTTGGTAATTTGGTATGGTCCATAGAACTTTGGGGCCATCTTGCTTTTTCCTCCATGTTTAAGTGATACCTATTTATAAGGTTGGAGTCTTATGGACACCTAGTCTCCTACTTCAAATTCTCTTTCGGTTCTGCATTGATCTGCTTATGGCCTCATACGGTTTTGTGTTGTGACTAAGTTATTCTTGAGTAATTCAATCATTTTTTGAGATTTCTCTAGTTGGTTCCTTACTTTCCAAACATTAGTGTCGTTTATAACTAACTCATCCTAATTTGGAGGTGCATACCCATATAAATCCTGGAAGGGGGTCATTTTTGTGGAGGTGTGGTATGTTGAATTGTACCACCATTCTGCTAAGTGTAACCATTGAGACCAATGGTTTTTCTTATCTGTTACAAAACAACGTAGATATGCTTCTAAGAATTTATTTACAACTTTAGTCTGACCATCTATCTGGGGGTGGTAATCTGAGCTCGTATTGATTGATGTGCCTACTTATTTGAAAAATTACCTCCAAAGTTTCCCATTAAATTTTGCATCTATGTCGCTGACGATGACTTTTGGGAAGCCATGTAATTTGTAGATATTCTTGCAAAATATATCTGCAATTTGTTTTGTCGTGTCTGTTTTTTATTGCCATGAAGTGTGCAAATTTGGTTAATCGATCGACTACTACAAATATTTTGTCCTTTCCTTCCGACAGAGGTAACCCATCGATGAATTCCATTGATATATCTTCCCATTTCTAGTTTGGAAGGTGTAGGGGGTGGAGTAACCCTAGGGTTAAAACATTTTCTCTTGTGTTCCTCTGGAATTTGTCGCATTCTGCCACATATTGTTGGATATCCTTTTCCATTCCCTTCCATAAAAATGACCTTCTTGCATTATAATAAGATTTGAAGAATCCTACGTGGCATGTGGTTGGTGAATCATGGGAAATTCCCTGAACTTAGAGTTTGAGTTTAAATAAATCCTTCCCTTATACCAAAGGATATCATTTTTCCATTCAAACTTGGGGTCATGGTTGGAATTGTTAATTATAGTGTGTGTTTCTGGGTCCTTAGCATATTTGCTTAGTAATTCATCTAGTCATTCTAGAATTGTGATTGAAATGGAGTAAGAGGTAATATCCTCATCTTTTCTAGAGAGTGCATCTACGACTACATTTTCCTTCCCCTTTTTGTGTATTATTTCCATGTCGAAAGCAGTGATTTTTTCTATCCACTTATGTTGTTCTATGGACAATGTTTTCTGTTGAAGTAGGTATTCAACACTATTTTTCTCTGTTTGGATCATGAATTTTCTCCCTAGGAGGTATTGTCACCACTTTGCAAATGCCTACATATTTTCCAACATTTCCTTATGATATGTATACTTCAATTGTTCTTGCTTGTTTAATTTCCTGCTCTCAAAAGCTATCGGGTGTTCATATTGCATTAGTATTTCTCCCAACCCATAACCTGAAGCATCACATTCTATTACAAATGGTTTGGAGAAGTGTGGGGTAGCTAGTACAGGTGTGGAGGATAGAATTCCTTTCAAAGCTTCAAAACATTTATCCGCTTCTTCACTCCACTGGAATGCATTCTTTTTTAGAAGGTTGGATAAGGGTGTGTTTATATGCACATAATTCCAGATGTATCTTCTGTAGTATCCAGTTAGCCCGAGGAATCCCCTTAACTCAGAGATATTAGTGGGTTTGGGCCATTCTGTGATTTATTTGATTTTTATTTATCTACCTTGACTCCTTATTTAGATATTATGTGTCCAAGATAGCTCACTTCTTCCTTACCAAATGTGCATTTGGACATATTAGAGTAGAAATAATTTTCTTTTAAAATAGACAGTACTTTTTCTATATGTACGAGATGGTCCTTCCATGTCTTACTGTATATGACGATGTCATAAAAAAATAGTACAAAATTCCTTGGGAATTGCTGAAATAGGTTATTCATGATTGCTTGAAATGTCGTTGGAGCATTAGTTATCCCAAAATGCATTACCTTAAACTCATAATGTCCTTCATGGGTCCGAACAACTGTCTTTGCCACATATTCTAGCCTTACTTTGATTTAGTAATATCCTAACCCTAAGTCTAATTTTGAAAAGTACCTTGCACCATGCAGCTCGTCCAACATTTCATCGATAAATGGAATGGGGAATTTGTCTTTAATAGTTATCTTGTTTAGTCCTTTGTAGTCGATGCATAGCCTAAATGACCCATCCTTCTTTCGTACAAGTACTACTGGTGCAACATAAGGACTCTGAATTTCTGTAATCACTCCACACTTCAGTAAATCATGGATTAATCTTTCAATCTATGTCTTATGATGGTGTGGATACCTATAGGTTTTAACATTGACGGGTCTTGATCCAAACTTGATTTCGATGACATGCTTGAAATTCCTTTTTGGTGGTAACTCCATGGGGAGATCTTTGAATACCTTTTTTCACTTTTGGATTAGTCCTTGGATCTCTGGTTGACCTAGTTTAACCATTTCTGAAGTTAATAATTCCATCTCTTGGATATGTATGACATACCCTAGTGCTTCCTTTCGAATTAGCTTCTCCATTTTGTGGGATGACATAATTTGTGTGCAGGGGGGTTGGAACCCATACAACTTGTATTTTTCTCCTTACCACTTAAACTTTATAAAGTGTTGTTAGTGGTTTGATGAGTAGGTACCTAGTGTTTGCAGCCACTGAAATCCTAATACTACATCAACTCCTCCTAAGGGTACTGCGTAAAATTCTGACTCAAGGTTATAGTTTTGTATTTGCATCTTAACTTTGTGGCATTTTCCCACTTTTTCAATCTTGTTTCCATCTACGACCATTACCTTCATGTTGGGTACTATATATATGAAAAGGTAAAGCCTCTTTGCAACACTTACATCAATTAAATTATGGGTACTTTCCGTGTCGAATAGGACAACAACATTGTTATTTTTTATATGCCCTTTAAGTTTTAATGTATGTGGTTGGTGTATTCCTATTATGGCTGCGATCAATATCTTGGGTGTTTCTTCATCTTTTGAATCCGGTGGAGGATTTTGGATGTCACATGTTTCTTCTATGTCGGATTCCTCATTGTCTGACTTGACTTCCTCTTCTTCTTCACATTGATATAGGTTCTTGATGGTCTGTTTTTTCAAACATCTGTGTCTTGGGTCCCACTTCTCTCCGCAATATCTACACTTTCCTTCTTTCATCCGTTGGAATTCTAAAGTGGGTTTTGTCACTTCCTAGATGTGGTGGCTGGTATTTGGTGTCATTTTTTGTATTTTGGATGAACCTTCAATCTTTATCATGGTTTATGTTCCACATCTTTTTTAATTTTTCCTCAATGATTTTTTCCTTGCATCTCACCTTGTCCAAGGTTGAGACATTTAGTAGCTCTAGTTCATCCCTGATATAGGGTTTTAGTCTGTAAAAATAAGTTTGTGGGCATTGAATGTCTGTGAGTTCTGGCACACGGGTTGCTAGGGACTCCCATTCATTGGTGCATTCATTGACGTCACCTTTCTACTGCAATCTGGTGAGTTTTGCGAATAAGTATTTTTCTTTTAAATCTTCAAACCTCTTAAAGAATTCATTTGTGAACGTGTTCCAATTGAGCTTAGTTTTCTATGTTGTAACCTTCCACCACATATACCAGTTGTATTCCCGATATTCTATTTGCATCGAGGAATATTTTATCATTTCTTCGTCGGATGTGATATTGTGTATGGAGAAAAACTCTTCTTCCTTGTTGATCCACGCCACGCTCTATTTTGTTTCGCCATTTAATTTTGACAATTCTAACTTGGGTTTCATTTATTATCTGCTCATTTTTGGAGGAGAGAGTGGTTGTTCAGGATGTGGAGAATGATCATGACCGATCTCTTCTTGTGGCATTTCCCCTTTGGGAGGAATTGTATTATGATGGGTTGAAATCGAGGATGGTTGATCTTCCCTGGACACATTGCCAACTAATGTGGTAATTGTGTCTTCTAAATACTACTTGATTTTTCTTAATCTGGTTTCGAACTGTACTGATATATCCATTTTTACTCCTTCCATCTCCCAAGATACAGCTTCGTTGACTTCCTTTTTGATAGTTTCTGATAATTCATTTTTTCCTTTGTGTAGTTTTGCTTCAATTTGGTTGAGCCTTTAGTGTAAACCTTTGATATTTTTAGAGTCTTGGACTTGTTTTTTTCCAAAATCTCCATTCTATCCTTCATTTCCTTCATTTCTGATATACTCCTTGTACAAGGAGGAGTTTTTTTTATTACTAAAGATGATGAGATTTTAAATATAATAATTAATTATTATATAATAACAATCTTTATCTTATTATTTTGTTTTAATAATAATAAAAAACCAAATTTTGAAATATTATAATACAATGTTATAATATTTAATTTTTGTTTTATGCAGGTTCGTGGAGGTGGGAAAATGGAAGCATAGCAAAGGCATGGTGAGGAGGAAGGCGAGGGCAGGTATAAGTGGTGGATTCGGATGGTATGCAGTTGAAGGTTGGGGTGGCACACAGCAGGAACAACGCACGTTGATTGGGAGCATGGTTAGAAGATGTGCAGGTGGGTGGGAGGTCACGAAGGGTGTGGAAGAGTATGCTAGAAGTGCACAAGAGTGGGGGATGCGCAAATGTGGAGATAGGAGGGAGGGAAGAGGGAAGATGGAATGGGGAGAGGATGGTGGAGTGAGGAAGTGCAATGATGGAGGGAGAAGGGGACGTGGACAAGTGGGGAAAGAAGTGGGTGGGTTGGAATAGAAGTAGATGAAGAGCAGCGATTAGGCGCATGAGGGAGGATGATGGGTGGTTGGATGAAGTTCGGGAAGATGAGGAGATGAGCGAAGAATGGAGAAAGTGATATGTGGGGAGGAGATGAATGGAGCTATGGAAGGTGTCGAGGAGACATACAGCTCTGATACCACTTGAAGCGAACGAATTCTAAACCCACAAAACTCATATTAGCCACAATGAATAGAATAATTAAATGACAGTTTTTGCAATAAGAGAGAAGACCTTTTATAGGTCTAAACACACAGTTTCAATGAAATGGTGTAACCCTATGATTATCTAACTAATATTACATTTAATATTTAAATTAATTGCTCTTAAATACTTAGATACATAACACTCATTTAGTTTTAACAAGCCTAAAAAAATGGGTAAAAGGATACTTGATATAGCGTCTTTTTCATGGTTTAACGAGCATGAATAAATGAATAATTTTATCTCAACATGAGATAAAAAGTAGTAAGAAGTGTTACATAGAGAAACTTCCTATGGCTTGGGGTGTACCACAACAAACTGAATGACACCATAAATCAATCCTTTCCAATATGCAAGAGAAATAAATACATCTAACACTAAGGGATATGAATTGTACCTTATTCTGGACGGTTGATGTAGATCCCCGTTGAGCTTTTGCAATCACTCTTGTATTCACAATTCGCTCTCAACAACAGCAAACAAGACAAGCATACTATATATTCAAGTGTTAAGCCTACTCTAGCATATATAATCAATCATGTATAAGCAAATAAATACATCCCTGGATACAATATTCATATTTATGCACATGTATTGGATAGGAAATGGATATTTCTATTAATAAAAAACAAAGATACAATAGTGAAAACCTTTGTTGGCACTTCTTCGAACCCGAGAAACCGATTCCTCCACCTGGGCCTCCACCACTTCAATCCTCCATCTCTCAATGGCAAGCTTAAACAGAAAAGGAAATATTGGGAAAAGCAGCACTATGTGATCCAAAGGGATAAAGGGATGCAGACTCAATCATAAGAGGTGAGGCAACAATGGACTATAGTTTCCTTGCTCTCAATTTTCTCCTCCTTCAATGTATCCAAGAGGCTCAATATATAGCACTCCAAATAGGCAATGGAGGGTTGAGTCTAAGCATTCTCAAGGCATAAGGAAGGCCAAGAGTCAAGATATTCGGGACTCTATGAGGAAAACTCCAAAAACTTTTGGCTTTATGTAAATTTCCCGATGTACACGGGTTTTGGCTCAAAATAAGTGTATGCACGCGATTATAGCTTTAAAAGTTGCGTATAGGAATAAACCGGTGTTTTTTGGGGATAATCTTGGAACATCAAAGTATAATAAGGGAAAAGGGGGTCCAAGGAGTCTACAGAGGGACAAGGAAGGCCATAAATATGTGATCAACCAGGTGTGGTAAAATCAGCTACAACAAGAAGTTCTGGCATCCATGGAACCAACTATGTGATAAGTGTTGCAAGTACATATTTATAGGTAAAGGGGACCACTCATAACATTTTTTCTCTCCCTAGGTAGGGGTGTGCAATAATAAGTGAAGAGGGGAATTAGGCTAGTAAGTGTAGCTCAAATAGCATAAGCATAGTAATCTAGGAAATCAGTGGGAAACAAGACATAAGAAACCAATCATACACGGCCATAAGAGCAAGAAATAGGTTGGGAACCCCATGGGAAGGCTAGAATAATAATGAGGAGAGAAAAATGTGGCTATATGTTCATGGAGGCATGGGCTAAAGAGGTTCCTAGTCCTAACATAACAGCAACATGGGAACCAAATAATAATATAGGTTCTATACTAGGGTACTCATTCAAGGGATTCACCCCTGCACAATTTAAGAAACATATGCAAATGGAAGGGCTAAGGTTGTAACTTTGCGGGATCAAACCTATGGCGTGATGAGGGAAATAAAAGCGGATATATAATATGAAATGGTAAGAATCATGTCCCTATATTCCATGGGTATAAATTATGTACCAAAAGTGGATGTGACAAAAAAATCATATATCTCATCCATCAAGTCCTGAAAAAATAGACAAAACTATCTCCAAAACACATGTCAATATCTAAAAAAGGTAAAAATAGGAAAAAATGCACCTATGGAATGTTTTTGGATTTTTAATGTTTTTAATGTTTTATAATGGATTAAGACATACCACACACAAGTAAAAGGAAAATGCACACCATGCCAAAATATGCTAAATTATAGACAAAACACTGTGAGCCAATGTGGGTTATGCAAAGAACTTGCACAAGCAAGGTCCATTATGGGGCCTAGCTAGAAGGTCACCATCGTAAATGGCTAAATAATATGCCTCCTGATGTAGCACGTGTATAACTGTGTAGGGATGGTTCCATAAGGGCTCTGTAGTTGAAATGAGGGTTGGAATAACATTCTCCACATATTCTTGATCGAGAAGAAAAGAGGAACTATGGTAGTAGCCATGAATTTTGTAAGGGTCTCATCTAAAAGTAATAAATAATCAGAAAATTCATGCAAAATAGTTGAAGAATCGTCCCATGAGGGAAAGGGATCAATATTGACAACTACATGAGGATATGTATCAGGATCAGGATCGACAATTGGTTGAGGATCAGGATCAGTATTAAGATCAAGAACTGGGTGAGGATTTGAATCATCATCGAGATTAAAAACTCAGTGAGGATCAGAATTTTGGATAAATTCCTCCATCTTTTCTAAAATTGGAAGGAAAGAGGCATGAGAATGCATATCCTCCCAAGGCTTGTCACACGAAGCCATGACTCCCATAACCCATTCATCAGATGGTAAGACATAAAATAGAAATCCATGTGAAGTAAATAGGGAAATGGACCAAGAGGGCACAACGTACGAATAAAAATTGTCAACTAGGTGAGGATCATGATCAGGGTCGACGGGGTTGGACAAAATAACTTGGTAAGAAACCTCCACAACTGACAGAGGTATAAAATATCCAACAACAACATCTTCTGTAATGTTGGGTATAACCCAAGGAACAAAAGAACCAAGGGAGTTATTAATAATGGAAGAGATCATGCAAATATGGAATTCCATTTTTTAGGTGCTAGGTGATGAAAAAGGGAAAGAACCCATCAATGATGCCTCTTTGAGAATCCCAACACCCACACTATCATAGTTAAGAAAATTTCCTACAAAAGGAACATTACCATTAGGATTGAGTTGTATATCATGTCTGCAGTAAGAAATATGGTCTATAGTGACAATATTCCCTTGGTCGGGGAAACAAAGTAATCAAAAGACCAACAATACTATAATATTCATCGTATAGAATTGATCACACCCAAAAAATAGATTTTAATCGAGAGGCGCATCAACAATTTCAACATCAACCATAGCATATTTCCCCCCAAGTTCAATTGGTACGACAATAAGGATTCCATCGGTTGTGAAAGTTTGACAATAAAATTCTTTCAAAGTGGTAGGGGATTGAAAAATATCAGGAGATCCTATTGCTCGCCAACAAGAGATGGGCATAACACAGGTTGAGGCTCCTTTGTCAATGACAATAAGAAATATATTTTTCATACATATGACTAATTGTATATGAAATGCAATCTAGTGAGAGATCCTTGGTTGGCTATGTTCCAAATATATAAATAAAAAAAACAAATTTGATTCCATGGTATTGATCCCACCAATGGCCAACAACAATGATTTCTATTGTGCATGAAAACTTTAAAACACTTCTATAGAAAACATCGCATAAGGGCTTGATATAAATCTTCAACAATATTGTAATTGTGATCAGCTCTGGCATAGGGATTATGTGTCGCTCAAAGAAGTAACCCTTTAGGAGGTCGAATAACTGTGTCAAGAATGGGATTCTCTATCTTGAGAGGGCCAATTGGTTGGTGTGGATAATATGAGTCTTTTTCAATAGAAATAGTCTCAGGTTTCTCTTAACTATAGTTTCGAGTGGTAAGTTCAATAGTTTCCTCACAAAAGACTATGTTTTATGGTCCATCCCCTTGGGGAGGATGACCTCCATTCCCCCCTTGTGGAAGTGGAGGTTTTGAAGTTGTCTTTTATTGATGTTTCTAATTAGGAAAGGGAGTTGTAAACATGGAAGGAGGTGGGGTGGAGTCTTTATGAGTAATGAATTCATTGACTTCCTTAATGCGCGAACTAAAATTGGTCATATGATCTCCCCCACAAATATTGCGTGAGAACTTATGTTTCCTTTTCTTTTTGCTTCCCCCAACATTAGGGGGTGGTGCTTGTTGCGTTCCAAACTCATTAGATGGATTTTTATCTTTGTTTGTCTTCTTTTTATGGCCTCCATATTGTTGAGATTTTTTCTGTTGTGATTGTACCATATTCACCTTAGAGGTTTGATTTGGAACATTGGGTTCCTTGCTAATAGATGCATTTTAATTGGGTGGATTGGAAATGACAAGTTTATTAAGCTTCCCACTTAAATATTTTACCAAATTAAAGATTGAACAAACCACACCATCAACATGTGGTTTGAGTGTGTGTAGTGATAGATCAACTGACAGTCAAGGAGCATGTGGGATGATGTTGTATAAGATATCGGACTAGGAATATATCAAATCCAATTGTGGGCACGTCATATCATGTGTTCCTCAGTTACATACCTAGCCATAGAAACTTCATGAGAAATGGGAGGTAACAGTGACTTTGTGAATCAATCTACTAACAATTAATCAGGCAAGTCGGCCTTTTCAACCCTTTGCCTCATCCTCCATTCGTGAATGTGGTCGGTGTTAATATTTTGAGAAAATATGGAGATATTCAAACTTCAAAACATTTATCAATCAATCACTACATATATGAATCTCATAAAACAAATCATCCACATAAATCATTCAACCATGTGAGACAAGATGTACCCAGGGAAATCCCTCCAAATACAGAGGATGAAAAACCTAGCAATTCTTTTGAGTATAATAGATAGACTTGCAGAGAATGATTTATAACACATTATCATATTTCTCAATAAGAGAGAACACTGAGAAATAGAAAAGAGATATTATCTACAACAATTGTAATGAACTTTCCAAGTTCCCAACACTTTAATAACAAGTCAAAACCTTAGTCATGCAATGTTTTCCTGACACTAGTGCACACATGCACCACAATTTTGAATTTTCCTTCAAGGGTGCCAATTAAATTCCTTGGATTCTTCTTCATGCACAAGACATGTGCCATATATTCCAAGAATATATTTAACTAAGACATGCACCATACCTTCCAAGAATAACTTTAACTAATAGTTTAACTGGATTTGATTTGAATTCAATCTTTAACTGAATTCTAATCACTTAGTTAACAGAATAACTTAAGTGTCATCAGTTATTTCACTCTTAGTGTCACCATTTCTCCACTCTTAGTTTCATTAGTGCTTCACTCTTAGTGTCATCAGTGCTTCACTCTTTAGTGCCATCAGTGCTTCACTCTTTAGTGCCATCGGTGCTTCACTTTTAATGTTATCCATGCAAATCACTTTATTTACTATTTTTAACTTTGCATGAATTTTCTTAGTTAAGTGAATGTTGATCACTTATTTAACAAATTATCTTAAGTGTCACCAATGCTTCACCCTTAGTGTCATCCATGCAAAAAATTTGCATGGAACACTGTAAGTTTCTTTAAATTAACTAAAACACATAATCTTTAACTAAGCCATTGATTGAGGCATTCATATTTAAATGAATCTTTACAACTGCAGCATACTTGGCTATCTTTAGGAAATTCAATCTCTCTCTATATATATATTCTTTATCTCTTTAACATTTAGCATTTATTGCATGGTACACATGTGTACTTATTTATCCATTTTATCATATTATACTCAGAATAATTGTCACGCATATTAATGATCATATATATTACCTCGAACCATATAGTCATGTGTTAAAGTAATTGACTCTAGAGGTGATCAATCTCTAGAGGAGACTTAATAGCTTTATGCATCTTGAATGACCATCGTTAGTAATATATCACATAGTATCACCACTTTACCAAGAGCATGTCACCTCAACAAATGTAGTTCCACCTGAATGAGTATTCATTTTATGGATGACTTCATTAGGATCATGACTCAATACAACACAAGTATCCAGTCTTGATACAACACAAGTCCCCATTCTTGATACAGCACAAGACCCCATTCTCATAAGGTAGGTCTATGAGAATCATTGACTTGATATAACACAAGTCTTCAATACTAGCATCCCACCTCAACACATGAGGATATAGATAGGGCTTAATACAACACAAGTCTGGAGAATGAATATTGATGTTGTATAAACAACACTCCCTCTCAGTGAAGGAGACATTCTCTACTTTACAAGGCATTTTCTACCATACCAAACGTATCTCGAAAGTATCTCAACTTCGTCACTGACATTGGTTTTTCCACACATTTTCAATCTACTCATTAGTATCTATGTACTGAAATTTTACCATACAAGACCATCACTTTTGATGAAGTAAAACTTCATCTCAATGTGTTTTATCATAAACATATCCAACTGTATACACAACTTGATTAGATACACATACTCGAATAGATACATATATAAAGTATGGCCACACTCTCTAGTGATCATAAGCATGGTCACTTTCTATAGCCATAATAGTATGGTCACGCTCTCCAATCATCACAAGTAAATTTCTTAGTTAGTCTACTTATCAGTTGATAGTACTATCTGCAAAACATAGTTTCTTCTATAGTACTCTCTAACATACATCTTTCTTCTGTAGTAGTAGCCCCAATACACTTAGATTTCGTAGTACTAGCCACAATTTACATCGCTTATTTTAGGCTAAAACAATAGTTGGATATCACAATAGGTCTACCGTGTATCAATTACAATAAAGAACCCATTCTAATGTACATCAAAGGTACACAAATATATGCTTAGTAACAAGCATACAATAGGTATGCTAAATACCTTAAGAGACCAACTAACTGCTTATACATAGTAGCATCATTTGGATCCAATCTGGAATGTAATTTCTCTAAACTAGAAACCATGGATTTCAAATCCATCCTGTACAAAAAAAATTACAACACGTTAAATTTGTAATATCTTGTAGAAATAAAATCTCATCGTTTCTTTCAATCTTCAACATTTGTTGACTTTTGGAATCTTCTACTACCCAGAGAAGTTCCCTGTGAAATTTCCATTCTCTATGATGTTCTTCAAGGATTGATCACTTTCATAGTGATTACATATTCTTCTCTTTATACCTCAGCACCCCAACTACCTCTCCAAGAGGTTTAACGTTTCTCTGACAGTCTTGACTATAACTCTTATTGAGTATCAATAGTCTTTGATACTTTGACCATGTCTCTGCTCATGTGTATTTTCTCCACAAGATATCACAACCCTTGCTGCATGATTCATGTACCATGACTAACTGGTAGTGATTTATTTGCTTCTCCCAATGAAGACACATCAACACTACCTCTTCAACTAGAGGAGTCTTTCTTGTTCTACAACCAAGATTGTCTCGATCGAATGGCTTTATCCCTTTCTTCATTCTTGCCATGAGGGAAAAAATATCCTCTTTAGTGCACACTGTCTTGCTCTGGATGTGCCCCTCTTCTTGAATGAAATCATGCCATATCCTCTAGAAGTTGGTTTGTTCTTTTAGGTCGTTTACCACAACCAATAATTTCTCCCATGCGAATGGGATACCATCAAGTAATTTGAAAAATATCATCGTCTTTTGTTACTACTCCAAACTATCAAGCCTGGTCCTTCTTGAAGATGATGCACCCTACTTGGATGTAGGCTCCTCCACCATTGTGAACATGAACCCATCTAGGTCATATTATTCTAATATGTCCAATACCCTTGCTTTCCATGTGTTGAAGTTTGAAGTGCCTTCAAGATGGTCTTTTGATCGAATGCATATTGATGTCATGACTCTCGAACTTTGTTTAACTCCTTAGTATCATGTAGGATTTAGTTTGAACTAGTAAAAAACGAGAAATTAGTGACTAAAATTCGGATGTAAATGACTATTTTTTAGTCAGTGACTAATAGTAGCTATTTTCAACTATCTTATAGCTTGACTAACTTAGTTGTATTTAACTTAGTCATTAATTGGTTGACTTATTAGCCATTGATTTAGTCATTGCCACAATTAATGACCAAATATACGACTAAATAAACTACTAGATGATAAATTAAGGTAACCTATTAATGACTGAGCTAAATATGACTAAACGTTAGTCGCTCTATAAGATACTAGAAATTAGCTACTAATAGTTGTGTATATGTGAATTTTAGTTGTATTCTTATTCACAAATTTATGATAGGGCATGGAGGAAATGAACCACCAACCTCTTGCCTATAAGGTAGGTGTGCTTCCATTGAGCTAGCACCCTATATTGTCACCTAGTAGGTAAAAATCACAATGGAAAACATGGTGACAAATATCAATGTTGATTTTCCACAAATTGTAGGCTATAGAACTAATTGTTTTCTAGTGAATGAATGACATAAAACAACGGTTTCAAGAATACTACAGGATCCTTCAAAACTTCTAAAAGAGGTGAATAATGATTTCTATTAGAATCAAAATATAGACATGTCACTCACTAGAGCAGGAAATGCACCAATTTCTTGAATAATACACCGCATGAACATTAAAGGAAGTGGTGTATATTCAACCTACTCAAATAGCAAATACTTGGAAGAATTTTATTCATGCACATGTAATAAAATTATAAATGGGCAAAAAGAAGAAAGTAATGTGGTTTAGACCTTCCTTATACTCAGATATATATTATGAGCATATTTTGTCTCTTAGGATATAAGTCACTAACGAAACAATGGACATACCTGAGAGAGAGATAGGTAGGTAGTTGTACAGTAGAATTAGACAAATACAGAACTCAAGGTATTAATCAAAACAGTCTAGAAATGAGGATGAACTTTCAATCCCTATGTTGCAATAAATGACAATATTTTAGGAAAGTCATACATTAAGGAAATAGAATCTCCTTTCGAATGTGCATAGGTAGCAAATAGAATCTCTGATACAGAAAAATACTTGCTTGGCTCTACAAATTTTATTAACTTGAAATGATCAGTTACAAAATGAGTCTCACTCTCATAGGTTCCAACCCTTATTACATTACAAAACATGATTTTATCCATCAAAATACTCCTTGAGCTGATACCTAACTACCTACATTCTAAAATAGGCATTTTGTAACTTCCTTATTATATCTGTCAAATAACTTTAGAAAACTAAATATTCTTAAATACTAGAAAATTTATAACTTCCAATCCTTTAACTCCACTTTGAAGTGTACCTTGATATGTCTTCAACTCCAGCCTTGAAATGAAAATCCTCATTGATGTAATCTATATTTCATTTTTCCAAACTTTTCAATGGTCTTCCATTGGTCTCTAGATGGCACTTGAAGATTCAACATTTCTTTAGCTGGTATCATTAGCTCCACATGATCCACATAAGAAATGGGTGATAGTTTGGCACCAATCATCCTGAATGAGACTACCAATTCAAAATCCACATCCATCTATCAATTATGACCTTTCCTAATAGAGATTGCGTCATATATTCAAAATTTATGTGATCCAATCTAGTTTTAACTAGTAAAACCTTATATTCAAATTGAGATATCAACTTTCCATCCTCATCCCAAAAAGAAGGCAGACCCTTTTGAAACAATTCTAAAAATCATCCTTTGAAAGACTTCACTTGTTATAGCATCTGGATGCCTTTTCTTGGACACTTTCAATATGATGATGTTTTCCAATAACCTTATTTGACCAAGTTATGACTGCAATCTCGTCCTTAATGCCCATTGTTCTTAATTCTTCTTCAAACAAAGTATTAAGAAAATTTATAGTGTTTTGAGTTGTATCTACTGGTTTCCTATCCAATGTTTCTTTTAAAGGTGTGCAACTTTGTATTGCCACATTAATTTCCATCTCTTTATCTTTGATATAATTCAAATAAGGTCTCATTTTTTTTTCTTCTGTAATAATCATATCCCAAATGAGATGCCTTGGGGGTTGTACTGGTAGCTATCCTGAAATTTTCTCTGCTAACTTTTCATTCTTATCAAGAAATTCCTTGCTCTTATTCTCAAAAAATATGTTTTTTTTTCCTTAACTATTTCATCCAACCTTTGATTTCATGTTTTCAAACTCTTTATTTATTCATCTCTCGAGCTAACTTGTGACATAGCTTGAACAATAGCTTCAGTACTTGTCTCTATACATGGCTAACTTGTTTCCACCTGTTATTATTTTCTTTTTCCTCTCTTTCCTCTTCTAAAATTAATTGATTATCATTTAAGACAACAATCTTAGAAATAAGGAAAGCAGTTTCCTTTTCTCAATAGCTATGTTCTTCAGCGAGTTTCGGTAGTTTAGCTTTATTATCATTAAGTTCTTGGGACAACAATTCTTTTTCTTTTTCTAACACTATCAACCCAGAAGCTTGGATCAACTGAGTAGCTGGAATATTTAACTTTTTTCTTCAATAGATGGATAATGTTCTCCTTTTCAACTAATATCTTCTTTCTGGATTTTCCTCTATCTGGATCACTATCCATAGCCAAAATATCACCTTGAAGTTTTTTGAATTGTTGTTGATATATCTTATTTTCCACTTTCTCCTGCTTTAATTGCCTTTCCACCCTTGATAATTTAGACTGTAACTTTGAAACCTTTAATGTAGCTTTCATCAAATCACTATAAATAACTTCCCTAGTTTTCTTATATAAATTAATCGTACTTAGTACTGAGATCTTCTACAAAGTAAGTATCATTTCAGCAACTCTGTTCTGAGTAGCTACTGCCAAATTCAATGTATTGTTTACATGGTCCTTCACAATGACCAATGAAACCTCCTTATCTGAAACATTCCTTAATTTAGAATAAATATTTAAATATTTTTCTGAAGAAAATTTCTTATCATGTCCATATCTAGAATATAATTCACTTATTGATTTGTATGTATCACTAAACCCACCTTCTTGTGTCTCTGCAAAACTATACTCCTGAATCTGAAAATCTGGGCCTTGGACCTTTTCTTTCATTTTATTGCTTCCAAATTCAACCATTTATTTCTCTAAATCTATTTTTGGTCTTTTTTCTACTTCTGAGTCTTCATCTTCATCTTCAACAACTTCTAAGAAACTCCTTTTTCCAGTAATTTCAATTTTTCTAGGAGTTGGTATAATCATTGTTGTTGATTTCATTTTGGCTAATGGGTTTTCCTGCAAGCTCTCTAAATCCTCCACATATGATTGGTACTCCATTAATTTATTTCTTTGAGATAACCCCTCTATCTTTTTATGATCAAATGATTTTTTCTTTTTCTGTTGCCTTCTCTGTGAAATTATTTGATGTGGATCATATTTGGTTTTGGTGGATTTCATTAAATTCATCTCTTACAGTAAGCCCTCAACCACTGGGAAAGAAACCTTGTTTTTTATGATAAAGAGACCTACCTTCAAAGGAAATTCAATTTCATAGGCTTTTCTAAAGATCAACAAATGTTCATTCTCCATAATAAGTTTTTGTCTGATAAATTCCAAAGGAAAAATCCTGGGTGTCAATAAAGCAGGAAAAATGTATGGTTCATGAACAAAACCATAAACTTAGATAATGGTATGTTCCTTCAGAAGGAACTAATATCCAATTATTTTGTCTAGGTAAATTGCAACATATATTCCATCTTAGGTAGAACTCTAGGAATTTTATTCTGGAACATTACTCTGTACACTTCTGACATTATAAGATTCATATAGTTGAAGGTATTATTTCTGATTTCATAAGTAAATAGTATTTTTGGAAATTGCATATTTTCCTCATTAAAGAATAAGAACATCCTAACCAAGTAGGATTGGAACCTGAAATGTCTTGCTATGTGGAATTTCACTAGAAGAGAATGAATATTCTTCACCAGGAATTCATCAAATTTAAGGCAATGTAACTGACTGGACTCGGACTCAGGTTGATGCAGACTCAATATAAATAACAAACTCAAAAGGACCTCTAGGACAAACTTGTTAGTGTCCAACCCTAAAAACTAACTTAACAAGGATATGCCCACATGGATTCTTCATTGAACAGTCTAATATCTAGGGGAAAAGGTTCATTTTCTATAGAAATTTAGGGCTTAAGAATTTTGGAATAAATACTTGCTTTTCTTCAATTGTGGCATGTCTAAAATGCTCAATCAAATTTTCTTCAGTGAAATCTTTGAGGTTTTGGGTGAATTACTGGAGTACTTTTGGCGACTCTTTGACAACCAAGGAATTAATTGGGAAAAGGATTTTGGACCTATTTGAGTCCATTATGACATGTTCAAACTGGGAATAGTTGGATGCACACTAAGATACAAAATCTAGGAAATTAAGGGTTTGGTCTAGACAAAAATGTTGAAAATGGGACCTTTGGACACTGTGCAAATCAATTCCTTGTTCCTCTAGGGCCTTTAATATGTTCTTTAGTTCATGTAAAGGACAAAAGGATAGAATTGTATCCCCATCCCTATCTTCAAAAAAAGTTCCAGTTTGTTGAATTCACAGACCTGTGTTTCAACTTCACCTTCCCCTTCCATTTTTAAAAATAGCTTGATGGGTTAGCTACGTGGCCTACCTAGAAAACGAGGGCTATGAAAAATTGCATTCGACTCAGCTTCCACAGGTTTAGGAACATTTTTCCTTGTGTGCAAAACACAAGTAACATTCATCCACATGACTTTTTTATTTTATAATATTCCCCATAGGTGGTTTCGAGATCGCAAGAGGAAGTTTCTCCCTACCACCTTTCATCCAGTGGAATGATTTTCCGCTCAACACATGGAAGACAGTAAAAATTATTCTGTCCCATGACTATTTTTCTCTTTGTGCATGTTGCGGGAATAGAACCACAACAGGATTTGAACATGAAATCTGACGACAGAATCCGATGTCATTCGACATTTTGCACGGATGGGTCGGACAGCAATCAATCAACAGATTGCCGACAACATAATATTTATAGCGCCGTCGATTATCTGAAACTTGGGAGTCGGAATTTCGACTCTTGTAGTGGTGGCTATCCGACATTTCCTTGTCGGATCGGCGTCGGAATTTCGACTCTTATGTATTTTAATTTATATTGTGAGTTGTTTGTTGTAGTGGCCATATTTGATTTATGATGTAATTTATTAATTACAAACTAATATTCATGATGTCCATCATGATCATGAAGGCATTAATGGTCTTCCACGAGGAATGAAAAGTTATCCTATTCAATTCAGCAGGTTGCCCTACTATGAGCACCTACAAATTGCTCATTTGTTTGATACAATGCATATTGGAAAGAATGTTACTAAAACCTTATGGTGACTACTAGATCTAACGAGGGAGAAAGATAAAGTTGTGAAAGTGTGAAAAGACATTCAAGAAAGCAACCATGCAATGAAAGACGTCATCCAATTTCATACCAAAGGAGAACAAGTTAATATAAACTCAATTCCATGGATGTTTACGGAGCAACAAAGCAATGTTGTCAAAGAAGTAATGCGGAAAATTAAATTTCCCACCGGTTTTTGTGCAAACTTGAAGAATATCATAACTAAAAAAGGTGATTTTGCGGGGTTCAAAACACATGATTGGCATGTCTTCATCAAGGTAATTATTATTGTTATGTCCATATAATTTTTTCTTGTTTGTATACTCTTTTTTTAATAAATGGCATCATTTGTATATTGATACAGTATGTTCTACCTCTCTCTCTCCTGGACAACTTTGACAACAATGTCAAACAAGTTATATATAATCTTGGTAAATACATGAGGTAACTAGCAATTACTTGCATGTACTTAGTGTTTCTTTAATTCTCCGTATAATAATTTATATCTGTTTTTTTTGTGCACTATTTCAGCATATATTGTAATTTAATGTTTATTTTTGTTAAATATCGTTATTGGTTTGCATCACTTGTAGATGGTTGACATCTAAAGAAATCCATAAAGAAGATATAATGTATTGGAGGAGAGAAATTCCTCGTCTCATGTGTGAAATGCAGAAGCATCTACCATCGGCATTTTTCAATGCACATGAACACTACCTCATACACCAAGTTGAGGAGATTGAGTTGTGTGGACCTGTGCACTCAAGGTCCATGTGGATGGTTGAGAGGCACTTGAAATTTATGAAGGGTTTGGTGAGACAACTAGCACATCCGGAGGGTTATATGATGGAAGGATATATGGTATACAAAAACATGTTGTATGTTAGTGAATATCTTCCTATTTTAGTGTCAAATCTCAATTTACGTCGCATATGTGATCCGGACTCCAATAACAAATTTGAAGGGGAGCAACTGAAGGGGAAAGGTATATTGAGGAAGCTGAAAGTTAATTATTAGCTAGTGGATTTTTATTATATCCTTTATATTCTAATTGTAATTTCTAGTCATAATTGCTTCAATTAAGAGCATATACATCTTTGTTCAGGATATTTACACCTTTATTTGATTTTGATGGTTATTGTCATTAAACAGTTGGTCGAGAATGGGATGTAATTCATTTATACATCACAAACAATCTTGACTGGATGAAGGTATGGATTGAACAACATGCACAATCGGGTCATGGAATATCATGGGAAGGTGTGGCTGCATTGGTAAAAGAAGCACAATGCAATGGAGATAACAATCTAACAGAAAGGGAAATTGATTTGGCATATGGTGTAAAAAGATAAAATGGCAAGTATATAATTAATCAAATATCCCTCTAGATATTTTTTTTGCAAATTACGTATTGATGTGCATGTTCTTTCTTTCCATGTATTGTTGCATAAGGACTGCTTGGTTGTGTAATTTTTTCGTGTATTGCTTATTGCAGGTAAAACACCATAAGGCTATGGTATGCAATGGAGGTAGATATTAGATCAAAAAACTGGATGAAACAAAGAAAACATCATATTCTGGGGTTTCAGCTGTCTTTGAGGTTACCAATGTTTCATCTAGAACTGACAGACATCCAGAAGTCTCAGAAAATCAATATTATGGGTATTTGGAAGATATTATATAGTGTGACTTTAAATCCTTTAAGGTAGTTCTATTTGTTGTCAAATGGTACAAGTTACGATTGAATCAATGTGATCCCGATAGAACTATTATTGAACATGATAATGGATTTACCATGGTAAACACAAGGTTGTTTGAGCCAGGAACAGAGCCCTATGTTCTTCCAAGCCAATGTGAACAAGTATTTTACTCAGAGGTTCCAGGTAAAGCGGGCTGGTCGTTTGTTGTGAGACACGATCCAAGGAGAAGGCTGGTAAAGTATAACCTAGATGATGGTAATGAAGAGGGTTCTTTAGAAGAAGAATATGATGATGAAGAGCATGATCAAATTGAGTTAGCTGACTATGATGATCCAATAGAAGATGTCCAAGGAATAGTTTAATCGGATGATGTAGCAGACAATGCCGATGAATATTATTCCGAAAATGACACAATGAGCATAACTGATGATGATATGGCCAATCCTTACAATGTTGACATAGATGATGATACATATGGTGCATGATCTTCATCATCATCGTCATCATCACCACCATCTTCCTCATGATGATGATACTCATCATCATCATCATCATCATCATCGTCATCACCATCATCATCACCATCATGGTCACCATCATCATCACCATCATTGTCTTCATCAACATCATAATCATCAACATAATCATCATCAACTTCATCACCATCATCGTCATCGTCATCATCATCATCACCACCATCATCATATTTATCATCATCATCATCGTTGTCACGATCAACATCATCATCATCTTCATCATCGTCATCGTCATCATCGTCATCGTCATCTTCATGATGATGATAATCATCATCATCATCATCATCAAGATGATCATCATCAACATAATCATGATGATCATAGTCATAATCATAATCATTGTCTTCACCAGCATCATAATCATCATCATCATCATCATTTTCATCGTCTTCATCAACATCATAATAATCACCATCATCATCATCATTGACATCAACATCATAATCTTCATCATCATCGTCATCATCATCATCATCGTCGTCGTCATCATCATCATCATCATCATCATCATTTTCATCGTCATCCTCATGATGATGTTAAATCATCATCATCATCATCACCATCATCACAATCATTATCATCATCATCAGGATCATCATCATCATCATTGTCATTGTCGTCATCAACATCATCATCATCATCAACAACATCATCAACATCATCATCATCATCAACAACATTGTCATCATTGCCATCATCGACATGAACATCATAATCATAATCATCATCATCAACATCATCATCATCATCATCATCATCACCATGCTCACATGCTCACATGCTCAACTTTTCAATCATCCTTCAAACATATATTTTCATTTATCCAAGATAGGGATGTGTCATTATGTAGATGGTTCTTCCCTCATTAATGTGAAGGTTCTTTATTCAAGTTAGGATATAATAAAAATATCCTAATACTATTATGGCAATTTATATAATATAAAATAACATATAATAAAAATAAAATACATATAATATAAAATAATATATAATAAAAATAAAAAACATATAATATATAATAATATATAATAACAAGTGACAAGTGTATTTGGACATTGCCGCGACTCATTTTGGACAGTTCAGTTCAATTTGAAGGTTTTTGTGAATTTGGGAGTAGGTCCGCTGGAGCACAGGGTTCAGAATTGGAGCTCACGGTTGATAATTGGAGATCAGGGTTGAGAATTGGAGCTCATCATTGATAATTGGAGCTCATGCTTGAGAATTGGAGCTGACAGTACAAATTTGGAGCACACGGTTCATGTTTTGGAGTCCCAGTTTTGGATTTGGAGCTCATGGCTCAACGGGTAAGCATCATGACCTCCTTTTTTTGGGCATGCTGTGACAATGGTTTTTGGGCATCCTGTGACAAGGGTTTTCAGGTGACAAGGGTTTTTTGTGTATGCTGTGATGTTTGATCCTTTGTGGGACAAGCTTGAATGTAGACTAACCCTTCCTCATTTAGTGGGTTATTCAGGGATTCAATTTACAAACCTTCTTACCTTACAAATGAGAAACTCGTTGTTCGGGTCATGAACTTATAATAGGGTGTTAGTTTTTCAACATTAAGCTAGCATTATGTTAGGATATTTACTGAGAGAACAACAAGTACAGCAATCAAACACAAGAGACAATGAACACATTGTTTTTCATTGGGGAAACCATAAATGGAGAAAACCCTGCAACTTCCTCAAAGATAGAATCAGCACAAGATGTAAAACCCCAAAACAGTAAGATGCACCCTCGATAGCAGTAATATTCTTCTTGTCTAGCCCTAGTGTCTTCTCCTTCCTCAACTATGCGCTACACTTGAGTGTGTGAGTGATGTGTACTAAATAAAGACCCCATCTCTCTATTTATACTAATCATGTGTGTTTATCTTGTCATAGGAAGTTCTACAGAGCCATCCTTCTTTCATGTTGGTTGTAGGCCTAGCCATCAGGTAGGTCTTCGCCCAGCACTTACATCTGACCTACTCATCAGAAAGGCATGTCCAACACTCACATATAATGATGTAGTAACCTATAGTCACATCAAAAAGGCCCTGCACTCACATATGACATGGAAGGAACTGAATCCTCTCACCATGACAGAATGGCCTGCACTTACATCTGACATGGAAGGAACTAAATCCTCTCACCATGATAGAATGGCCCACACTTACATCTAACATGGAAGGAACTGAATCCTCTCACCATGACAGAATGGCTTGCACTTACATCTGACATGGAAGGAACTAAATCTTCTCACCATGACAGAATGGACTGCACTCACATCTGACCTGGAAGGAACCAAATCCTCCACCCTCATCAGAAAGGCCCCCAGTCCCAGACTGAGCTACCTGGTAACGGACCAGGTGCCTCCACTCTCCTAGAGAGTGACAGTTTCCCTTACATCTGTCCTACTTGACAGAATGGCCAACACTCATATCTGACATCGAAGGAACTAAATCCTGTCACCATGATAGAATGGCTCAGCCCTTAAATCTGACCTGCTCGTCAAAATGTCTTTGGATCTTAGCACTTTGCCTTGGAGGAAACCTTGATCTGGAGAACCCCAAGCTTCTCCCTGAAGTACTCGAACTTCACTCTGGCCAATGGCTTCTTCAACACATAAGCTCTTTGTTCCTTCGTCGCAACATACTGGAGCTTCACTGCTCCTCTCTACACCATATCCCTGATATAGTGATATTTGATCTCGATGTGCTTCGACCTGTCATGGAACACTGGATTCTCTAACAAATTCACACAACTATGGTTGTCACAATGTATACAAGTAGCATCCATTTGGAGATCAAATAAATCAAATGGTAGCTTCCGCAGCCATACTGCCTCACAACTAGCAAAACAAGATGTGACATACTCTGCTTCAGCTATACTCAGTGCCACACAGGATTGCTTCCTGCTAAACCAAGAGATCACACATGATCCCATACTGAAGCAACACCCTGAAGTGCTATTCATATTGATGGCACTACCTGCCCAATATGAATCAACATAACCCTCCAAGTTAATCTTCTGATTAGCATCGTACTTGAACCCATAATCAACTGTACCCCTCAGGTACCTTAGAATATGCTTTGCGGCAATCAAGTGAACATTTCTCAGATATGGCAAGAACTGGCTCAAGGTGTTCACAGCAAATCAAATGTTTGGTCTCATGTTCGTCAGGTACATAAATGACCCAATCATCTGACGATACATCGTAGCATCAACTGACTCTGATGAAGCATCACTCAATAGCTTCAGGTTCGATGCCATAGGTGTGGCCATAGTCTTGCAATCCATCATCCAAAACCTCTTCAGGATCTCTATTGCATACTTCCCTTGTCCAAGGAAGATTCCATCCACACTCTACCACACCTCCATACCTAGAAAGTAATGCATCGTACCCAAGTCCTTCATCTCGAACTCAGCAGCAAGCTTTCTCTTCGTATCAGTAATCAACCCATCCATACCTGTCATGAACAGATCATCTATATATAGTATAAGCATCACTGGGTTGCCATATTCAACCTTGCAGTAAAGGTTGGAATCTGCTTTACTCTTGGTAAAGCCCAAACTGGATAGAAAGCTATCAATTCTGATGTACCACATCCTGGGTGCCTGTTTCAAACCGTATAGGGATTTCTTCAATCTGTATACATGAGACTCCCTATCATGTGTCTCAAAACTGAGTGGTTGTTCTACATACACTTCCTCTTCCACTACACAATTCAAGAAAGAAGTCTTGACATCCATCTGGTGTATCTTCCATTTCATCACTGCAGCCAGAGCAAGTACTGATCTGATGGAAGTGTATCTGGCTACAGGTGCAAAGATTTCTTCATAGTCTATTCCCTCTTTCTGAGAGAAACCTCGAGCTACAAATCTTGCCTTATATTTTTCAATGCTACCATCTGCAGCATGTTTGATCTTGTAGATACATTTGGAAGTTACAACTGACTTCCCATTTGGTCTTGGGACAACATCCCAAACATCATTCTTCATGATCGATTGGTACTCTTCGATCATAGCATCCTTCCATTCTTTTCGTTCTGCCACTTCTTCATAACTGGAAGGTTCTTTATCAATGAAATCACATAGTAAAGATACATACCCAGAATAGGATCTGGTCCTCTTTCTTTCTCTATGATTCTCTTCTAGAGCCCCATATCTTTCCGCACCTTGGATAAGTTCTCGTACCCAGGAAGGTTTCCTCTTATGAGGATTCTTCTCCAGAGGTGGATCTATAAGTCTTTGTGGTTCTTCAAATTCTTGATCTTCTTCTCGAGTTTCTTCATTCATGGTTGTATCATGAATTCTGGGTGCTTCTACTTCTTCAGGTTCTTCAGCAGGTCTCTTTCTGGATTTGTTGTAAGCTGTGTCTTCATCAAATGTCACATCCCTGCTAATGTCAATCTTCTTGTATCTTGGGAAATATATTCTGTAAGCCTTCGAGCTTTCAGAGTATCCCACAAATATACCCTTCTTTCCTAAAGGATCTAATTTAGTCCTCTTCTCTTTTGCAATGTGGATGTACACAGGACAGTCGAATATTCTGAGATGAATGACTTTTGGTTTCTTGCCGGAGAAGACTTCTTTAGTAGTCTTGTTCTCTAGTACTCTATGTGGAGTATAGTTTTGTACATACACCGTTGTTCTGGCAACTTCTGCCCAAAGATGCATAGGAAGGTCTTCATCATGAAGCATCGCTTTTGCAGCTTCCATGATAGTTATGTTCTTATGTTCCGCAATCCCATTCTGTTGTGGATTATAAGGAGTGGACAACTCCCTCTTAATCCCTGATTCTTTGCATAGCTCTTTGAATTCATTTGAAGTGAATTCTCTGCCATTATCTGATTGAATGGTCTTGATCTTGTTTTTAGTATGGTTCTCGATCAATGCATTAAATTCCTTGAACTTACTTAATACTTCATCTTTGTTCTTCATGAATTAAACCCATGTCTTCCTAGAAAAGTCATCAATAAAAGAAACATAATATGCATACCCGATTAGAGAGTTTGATGACATAGGACCGCATACATCGGAGTGGATTATTTCCAAGATTCATTTTGCTTTGCTTTCCCTACTTGGAAATGTCTTCTTTGTATTCTTTCCTTTCGCACATCCTTTGCAAACCCCATCATGTTTTGCTTGGATTTCTGGAAGACCTTCGACAGCTTTGCTTGCAATAGGTAGTGCTCTGTAATGCACATGTGCAAGTATTCTATGCCAAAGTTCACTTGGCTCTACTGTGTCATGGACCAAGGCTTGTTCTCCAATCACTATCGCATCATCGATAGTCTTTCCTTTCGGCCACATGATGACTAGACCATCTATGAATGCAATCCGCATTCCTTTTGCATCTAATGCTGATATGGAGAGAAGTTTCTTCTTGATTCCTAACACAAACAATACTTCTTTCATTGTTAGAGACTTTCCAAAGTCTAATTTATAGGAATATTCCCCACTACCTTTTATTGGATATTGGTAGTCATCTCCTAGCTTTACCTTGTGAGGTGATTCATGTTCTGATAGTCTCACAAAGGATTCCTTGAATCTAGTCATATGTTTGGAAGCCCTACTATCTATAATCCAATCATCACTTCCATGAGTAATATTACCTGTGAGAGCGGATATCATTCATCCTTGCTTGAAGAATCTTCACTTTCATATCTGGATCTCTTCTTGGATGGTTCATCATCCTCTGCAGCATGAGCATGATGTCTTTTTTTGTTACTCTTCTTTATTATCTTCTGTTTGTTATGAAAACTCCTTGCATAGTGTCCTGCTTCATCGCATGTATAGCATATGATCCTAGATACATATTTTCTAGTGTTATCTTTGTGATAGTGCTTACCTCTGGAGCTATGAGGTCTTCTTTTGCTTGAATTGGAGTGATACTTGGAGTGTACCATGAGAGCTTGGTCTTCACTTCCCATATTCTCTTCTCAAGCTGCTATCTGAGCTTCTTCTTGAGAGCACTCTTCCCATAGTCTACTGAACTTGACTAACTTCTTTCTAGCAGAGATTCCTTGGATGAAAGAATCCCATGACCTAGGAAGGCCATTCAATGTAGTCATTACAATCTCTGCATTTTCCACTTCTTCATCAACTGCTTCTAGTTTCTCTTTGATCTGAAAAAATCTTGTGAAGTAAGACTGGATTGTTTTTGCATTCTGAATCTTCACATTCTTCAGTTTGTTTCTCAGGGTCATCTTCCAGTTTATGTTCTTCCCTTCAAACAATTTGGTTAGGGCATCAAACATAGATTTAGGTGTCTTGAGAGAGGACACCTGTGGGATAAGGTGATCCTTGATAGAATCAGCAATGATCCTCTTTGACATAACCATCTTCTTCTTATGTAAGGCCTTTGCCTCATCTCCCTCTGGAACTGGAACCTCCTCATGGATTTAGGAGTCTAACTCATTTTCTTCCAGGACCAGGGAGATCATGTACTTCCAAGCTCAGAAGTTATCAGCTCCCTCAAGCTTTTCATCAAGCTTGGTATGATGGGACATCTTAACTGAGAACCTCAAATGGAAATACAAAATATTTTAGATCTTACCAGGTTCAAGATGTCAGATCTGAAACTTGAGCTGAAATCCTATAGAGCTGGTACATGAGCAAATTAGGGTTTTGCTTTTCCAGAGTTCTGTCTACCCAAATGCCTTGAAATTTGTCCCTAAATTCGATTTTGGGGAGGAGATCAATCCAGGCCTGGGCTCAATAAAAATTCCTCTTCTGTGAAAATCCCTAATTTTTGACATTAGTGACAGGTCCAAAACTGAAAAACCTCATAATTGGATTTTGCTTCGACAGAAAGATGCGCCCTAAGGATGAGAGTTATTCCGCCTTACTTTTGTTGAAAATCTGTCGAGGAAGATCCACAAACTAGGAAGCACTAGATCCCGTAGCTGCATAGTGTCTTCTTCTCAGGTTGGCTCTGATACCATGTTAGTTTTTCAACATTAATCTAGCATTATGTTAGGATCTTTACTGAGAAAACAACAAGTACAGCAATCAAACACAAGAGACAATGAACATAGTGTTTTTCACCGGGGAAACCATAAATGGAGAAAACCCCACAACTTCCTCAGAGATAGAATCAGCACAAGATGTAAAACCCCAAAAATAATAAGATGCACTCCCGACAGTAGTAATCTTCTTCTTGTCTAGCCCCAGTGTCTTATCCTTCCTCAACTATGTGCTACACTTGAGTGTGTGAGTGATGTGTACTAAATAGAGACCCCAACTCTCTATTTATACTATTCCCGACATGACTAAAACCCTACTAGGGCCGACTGTTATAGCTGATTTTACCACTCCAGGTGAATCACACTTGTATGGCCTTTCCCATGTCCCACTATAGACTCCTTGGACCCCTTCGACCATTTTTTGTCCTTTGATGTTTCCTTAACCATCCCTAAAAACATGTGAAAAATGATACACGCAAATTTTAAACCCTTAATCGCATATATACGCAGGTTTGACCCCTAAAACCGCGTACATCGGGATGTGTACAAAATCCAAATCCTTTTGGAGTTTTCCTTGACATGGATCCAACTCACTTAACTCTTGGCCTTCCATATTCCTTGAGATTGCTCGGATTTGACCTTTCATTACTCCTTTGAAAAGCTATATAAGGAACTCTATGGTACATTGAAGGAATATGAGAGAATTGAGAGCAAAGAAACTATAGTCCATTGTTGCCGAAACTTATGCTTGAGTCTGCATCCCTTGGAGCACTTTTGTGTTCTTCCCAAGCTTGCCCTTTGCTTGTGAGCTTGCTATCGAGGGATGGAGGATTGAGGTGGTGGAGGCCCAATTGGGGGATTCAGTTTCTCCAATTCACAGACGTGCCGACAGAGGTTGTATCCATTGTAATCTCTGATTTTTATTAATAGAAATATATTTTCCTGTTCAATAATGTATGTTTGAATGAATATTTTATCCATGGGATGATTTCAAATGCTTATACGTTGTTGATTATATATGCTATAGTATATCTAACACCAATATATATAGTATGCTTATATTGTTTACTTGTTGTTGAGGAAGTAATCTATCAATTCAAGCTGAAGTTGGAAAGCTCAATGAGGATCTACTTCAACCGTCCGAAATAAGGTACGAGGTGTGATCCTTTAGTGTTAGATAGTTAATTTCTATTGCATATTGGAAAGGATTGATTTCTGGAGTCAAGCTGTCTGTTGTGGTACCCCAAGCCATAGGAATTTCTCTATGTAACAGAATTAGCGACTCCGTTGGGGAGTTCCTAGTAGTTGTCCTTTGGGGGTTTTCTAACGGCATTCAATGACTTTGAATTGCTCTTTCTCTCTTGTTTCTATGTTAGGTCTGGGGGCATGTTTTCCTGGTAGTGTCTGATTGGTGTGAAGTTTGTCTCAGCTTGTCTATTTACCTTGATTTTTATGCACCTTTCTTCTTGTACGCGATTTTTGAGCTCACAATCACGTATACACATGGTTTTCTCTACCATTTCTACGTATACACGCGGGTTTACTGCGAACAGTCGTGTATGCCCTTAGTTTTTCCTTTTAGTGGAAGTTAAATGGTTACTGGGTGAAGTTTGATGATTGCTAAGTCTCCTTTGATACTGACAAAGTCTGTATACACCTCTGTTTCTGACCAGAGACATTTTTTTTTAGGGTAAATTTCTTTTTTAAGAATGTTCTTATCATTGCATTTTCGATTTTTTGTTTTGGGATTAGTGCATTAGATTTCTTTTACCTTAGTGCTTTGCTTGAGTGTTTCTTGAGTGTGCTTACAGATTCTGTGGGTTGAAGGATCATTCTTTTGCTTTTTATATCTCATTTTATTTCAAAAAATCCAAAAATATTTGCTTATCATCATGCATTGAATTTTGCATTTTGCATAGTACTTGCACTAGATTTGCTTTGGAGTATTAGTTAGGATTTCATATAGGAAAGCTTGCATTTATCATTTGAAGAAAATTGTGCATTTCACGTAGTAGCATACCCTATTTTCATGGACATAATGCATTTGCATTGATTGTTAGGTGTGCATTTTACTTCATGTTGTGTCATAACACCATTAGTTGCACGGCCATATCCCTCTTTTGAGTAATAAAGCCAATTAAAGTCAATGCCTAATTAAAATGAACTACACTATTTTATTTGATAGGGTTCACCAACAAGATTAGGTTTTACGGTCTTGGAATAGTTCATTGTGAGTAAATTCTTGAAGACCACTAAACAACAACATGTATGTGTCTATCCAGATGAGTGTGTGAAATCCTTGGTATAACCAGTGTTTCTCAAGATCCTCCTCTCAAAAGGGAGTTAAGCACGAGGCAGTGTGAGCGGTTATTGATTGGGATGACCCCTAGTCATAACTGAGTAGCACCGAAGATATTTCCAGGATTGTATTCGTATCTGGGGGCTCTTTTGAGAGTTTCGGGCTTTGCTACCCTACCCATAAGGTCAATCCCACCTGTGAATGTCCGCCTAAGCATTGATTATATTGAGGTGACCTTAGTGGCCTTACCTAGGATATCGAGGGGGTACTTTGCAGGGGTTATTCTACAGTTGTCCCGGCCAGGTTGGGGTCGGATAGCACAGTCACTTTACGTGTTGAAGCTGAGGGCCATAATAATTGGTTGCGTACCTCCGCTTGTTGTGTATGGGAGTCTCAAGCCTCTCCTAGGTGAGACATACCTGCTTCATTCAGGAGCTCACTTATCCTACCCTTGATTTCTTGCATTTGGCTTTAGATTTTATTGGTGATTACTCTGTGCACGATAGCTTGCCTAGGGTTTGTGTAGATAGACAGTCTTTTCTATTTTTTGAGTCATTTTGGATTCAGGTGCGGCTCCTTGTCGTTCTCATCGTTTAGTAGGACTTCCACCTTCAACGTCTCCTCCTCTTTTGGGAGAGAGAAATAGACAGTCCAGGAAGACTACTTTGCACATTGATTCACACACCATGAGAGACCATATAGAAGGTATTCCTGAACCACCTTCTCCCATTCATGTGGAAGATGGGGAGTTTACTCCTAACTATGATCCTTCACCTGACTTGACTGAGTTAGGTCCTATGATTTCTAATATAGGAACCTTTCATGATAGACCTACTTACTCTAGGGTTGATTTCCCGTTGATGCACCGTCGGTATGGAATGTCAGAGGATGAGGAGACTCATTTTGAACCCGTGAGCACTAGTTATGGTAGTTATGGTATGTCTAGTTTTCCCACACATGATTTAGCATTTCATGTCAAGTCTGAGTTCGAGCCTAACACTATTCCTGGGGGCACTCTCATTCCCTACCATGCGGAGAGGTTTGGGAGCACTAGTCACATTGCACCTTCCATCTTGGTGGTGGAAGTTACATCCCATATTCCTCCTAGGTCTAGGGTTAGTGATCCTATTAGGATACCAGATCCGAGATGAGTGACCATAGGGAATAGTACATACTTAATTACACAGATCCCTTCATCGTTTGTCCCTAGTTCTTCGAATTTCCACCCTCCATTCACGTGGTCCTTTGAGCTGGAACGTTGCTACGATTTATGTTCGTACTGTAGTTACTAGACCGGTAGTGTCTCATCTTCATGCACCACCCGTTTTTTCAGGAGATCATGCTCATACTTCTAGAGGTCACATTCCTACTTCTGAAATGTATATTCCTACTTCCGAAACGTATGTTCCTACTTACAGAGTGTCTCATGGGACATCTCATGCGATGACTTATGGACCCTATTATGGGACGTAGTATGGACAGGGTTCTTCACCTTATGGGGGCAGGTATCAACAACCTGCTTACTCTCCAAATTATGGATTTGTAGCTCTAAATAGTCAAGTTCCACCACACTATGGTGCTTCCATGCCACCCTATATGGGTCAAATGGGAGGAGGGCACTATGGCCAAGGCCATGGTGGTAATCAGACCTATGTGAATCAGAACTATCAGGGAGCATTCCATCGACATCATCATCCTAGGCCCTTTCCTCGTGACGCTGAATCTTCTTGACTTGTCGAGATTGACAAACGATCCTATAGCTCATGACCCGGCCTAGCCGGCTGTCCCTACTAAGATTCCCTCGGACATACCCAAGTTCGAGGGCAAACCAGGAGAGGATCTGAGTGAACATGCTACTACCTTCCACCTATGGTGCTCTTCGAATTCCGTACACAAGGACTCCATCCGTTTAAGTTTGTTTCAATGCACCCTTATTGGGCCTGCCGTGAAATGGTATATAGAGCTACCTAGGGGGGCATTCGCTTTGTTCGATGACCTAGCGATGACTTTTCTTAACCACTTCTAGCTACCAGTGCATTATGACATTGGTACTAAAATATTGTCGACATTTCAGTAGGATAAAGCCACACATATCTCGGATCATATCCAAGAGTGGCATAGACAAAAGAGGTTAATTAAAGCCTTTATACCGCCGAAGTTCCTCCTCGAATGGTTCCTTAAGTCGTTATTGTCGTATATAGTGAAGGATGTTTATACATCCAGAGTGTAGAATGAGGAACAAGCAATTTTTAGGGTGCAGGAACCGGACTTGATTTATGCTCAGTCCGGTTTGTTATATGAGATTGTTCCCAACGCTCTGCATTCTAGTTTCGACCCCAAAGTTAAACCTGGACCACATGTCAATGGAATTGTTGGTTGTGCAAGTGCTAAACCTACGGATTCGGTTGCAAAACAAGTTATTCAATTGTCAATCAACCAATCTGCTTCGGGACAAGCCACGGATTCGTCTCAACCTACCCAAACGACGAGTGTACTTTCGGTGCAATCGTTGGACCAGAAGGGTAACCAGTAGCTCGGATGGAATAAAAAGAAGGGTAAGAATAATCGTAAGGGTGGGAATAGGAACAAGAATGCTAATAATAATGACAAGAACGCCCGTAATTATGAGGGGGACAAGCAAGCTAAACATAAGGTTAAATTCCCTTGCAAGTTGTGTAAGGACGATCACCTCACTTACTTATGCCCTCGTATCGATGAAGCCTCGAGATTCTTGGAACAGGGCCCAGCTGTGCTAACTAACCCTTTACCTCACAAGCAAAATATGAACTCGAGGACCCACGATCATTCTGGTAGTGATCAAGATCCACCGGAGGGTAGTGGTCGTGGTTGCATTAACATGGTACATGCTATGAAAGTTGTGACCCATGCGAAGGAATATGGTTCATCACAACCCAGCCCAGGAAAGGAACCTAATCCACTAGGGTCTCCTTTGCGTATTGAGAAACCTATGGATAAACCTGAAGCTGCACCTCACATTCCTAACGGAGTCCTTAAGTGTTCGGGGCACAATCCTAATGCCCGAGCTGCCCAGAGCTATTTAGTTGTCGAGGATTTGGGCCATACTCCTTATGCGATATTTGCATTGGAAGTGATTCAAAGTTGTCATTCACAAAGGAAGGCTTTGCTTTCTGTCCTTGGTGTGAATGATGATGATTCTTCCTCTGTGATTAAATTTGAAACTGCAAGACTTCAGCCTCACTTTCCTTACTATGTGTCTCTTCTAATTCACGTAGAATGTCTTAACATGATCGTCAAGCGCATTTTGATTGACGAAGGCACTGCCGCTTCTGTGATGTCTTTATCATGTTGGAAGGGTTTAGGTTCCCCTGAGCTATCTAAATCGGAAACCATGTTAACTATGTTCGATGGGAGATCGTTTAGGCCACACAGCATCCTTCCTTCCCTTAAAGTCCATTTGGGAGGGAAGACCGTCACGATAGAGGTCGAGGTGGTTGATGCACCTCTTAACTACAATCTCTTGTTGGGTAGGAGTTGGATGTACAGTATGCAAGTCGTAGCTTCTTCCCAATTTCGCATTGTATGCTTTCCATTTAACGAGAAGATAGTCACAATTGATCAAATGACATTCAAGAATCTGTCTGTTACCGCATCTTCGGGAGATTCGATCCCGATCATTGAACACTCTCAGCTGGAAACTAGGAGTGTGGGTGTAGGCATGTATCCATCCCTCATGGGAAGCTTTAGTTGTCCTGCACCGATCCTTATGATAGGGTCTAGTTCCGGTGAGGCTTCAACATATATGGGATTGGTGTCTTTTCACACGAGTCATATGGAAGATCCTTGGATTATTCCTACACTGAGTACTCCGAGTGAGCCCATCGTGACGAATGTGCCGTTGCCTACAACTATGATAGCTTATCAAGCTAATATGGAGTGTGTTGCAGAACCCAGTCCTTCCTCTTCATGGACAGAGGAGTAGGACCCTTATGTGTTGCCGACATGGGCAGTGTAGTCTTCTCACACACACAACTGCCTTGATACTATTTTCCCTTCAGATGAAGCAATTATTGAGGCCATGTCGGGAGTTAAGCCACCATGGGAGGAACTCCATCATAGATCTTAATTTCTTCCTGAGCTTGACCGCTTGGAGCATGAGAACTTTAGGGCGGTTCTTAGTGAGAGAGTTGGTAGTCCTATGGTTCCATTAAGCTCTCTTGGTCCGATGGCTGATGGAAACATGGCAAACATATCTTCAATGATTCCTATCAATATCTCTCGCGATCCTGGCAGGATAGAGAATGTCTATATTGGGGAAGAATTTTCCCATGCTGAGATTCAAGAATACACCGAGTTGTTTAAAGAATTCCATGATATCTTTGCTTGGTCTTACGATGAAATGCCAGGAATCAACCCTCATATTGTTGAACATGAGATTAAGACTTATCCCAACGCTAAGCCTGTTCGACAACGCTTGTGTGTGGTGAATCCTAGGAAAGCACCCACGATTAAGGCAGAGATAGAGAAACTATTGAAAGTCAGTTTAATCTATCATGTTCCCTTGATAGAGTGGGTTTCAAACCCCGTTCCGATGGATAAGAGGCAGGGAGCGATCCGCATATGTACTGATTTCCATGATTTGAATCGTGCCTGTCCTAAGGACAATTTCCCCACACCATTTATTGATCAGATTTTGGAGTGTGCAGGAAGCGAGGTTTTTTCCTTTATGGATGGATTTTCCAAATATAATCAGATACAAATTAAACCTGAGGACCAACATAAGACTGCATTTATTTGTCCTTGGGGAACATTTGCATATCGGAAAATGCCTGTTGGCCTTAATAACGCAGGAGCTACTTTTCAGCGGGAAATGACCTTGATCTTCCATGATCTCAAGTCGATTATCGAAGTATTTTTGGATGACCTTGCTGCTCATTCTCACATGAGAATGCATCATTCCTATCACTTGATATTGGTATTCGAAAGATGCCACCATTATTTGGTTAGGTTAAATCCTCATAAGTGCATCTTTTGTGTGAAGTTAGGTCGCTTGTTAGGATTCATCATTTCTAAAGAGAGTATAAGAGTTGACCCTTTGAAGGTTGAGGCAATACTTCAGTTGTCTCCCCCGAAAAATATCCATCATCTTCAATGTTTGCAAGGCATGGAAAACTTCTTACAGAAATTTGTTGTCAATTTTGTCAATTTGACTAGAGGCTTCATGCGTCTTTTGAAGAAGAACACCACCTTTTGTTGGGATGAGCAAGCCCAGGAGTCCTTTGATGTGCTCAAACGAGCCCTAGCATCGGCCCCAGTGATTAGTCCACCAGACTTTAGCCGTGATTTTCTACTTTATGTGGCCGCGTCCATGGAGATGATTGGTATGGTTTTGGTTCAAGAGGATGAGGAAATCCAGGAGCATGTCATATACTATCTGAGCCAGAACCTTATTGACACAGAGATTCGTTATTCTCATGTTGAGAAGCTTGCTTTAGCTACCGTACATGCGGTTCAATGGTTGAGACATTATATTCTCCTTCGCTAGACCTTTGTTGTAGCCCATGTCAATCCATTTCAATTCATCCTCACTCGAAGGATGATTGGGGGAAAATATAATAAATGGATTGTCATCCTGCAAGAATTCAATCTCGAATTTGTTTCAGCAAAATCGAAGAAATCGTTAATTTTTGCAGAGCTTATATCGGATTTCCTAAGCGACATCGAGGAGTTGCTTTGTGAAGATACGTTTGTCGATGAACACATCTTCTTAATATCAAATTTAGACCCATGGTATGGGGATATCATTATATATTTATAAACATTGAAGGTCCCTTCTCACCTTTCACGGGATGAACGATGACGATTACGTCACGTGTCTAAGAATTACCTCATAGTGGATAACACTTTGTACCGCTGTGGGGTAGATTCCATTTTACGACATTTTTTAACTCATGAAGAGGCTGAGGTAGTGCTGAATGATTTCCATGGACGGGCATGTGGTGGTCATTTATCTGGGCTTTCTACATCCAAAAAAATATTAAGTGTGGGTTATTTCTGGTCGTCGATATTTAAAGATTGTGTAGATGTGGTCAAGAGGTGCCACCCTTGCTAGGTGTTTGCACGTAATATGCGCTTGAAACCTGCCCCGTTACATCCCATCATCACCGCCAGTCCCTTCACTAAGTGGGGGCTTGATTTTATGGATTGCAACCTAGCTTCAGCTGGGGGGCATCATCATATCATAGTGGTTTTTTATTACTTCACGAAATGGGCTAAGGCTATGCCTACAGTTAAATCCAATGGTGAGATAGCCGCACACTTCGTATTCAACCAGATTATTACTCGATTCGGAATTCTGAAAGAGCTTGTCACTGACCATGGCTCTCACTTTCAGAATCGTATGATGGAAGAGTTGGCATCAAAGTTAGGGTACAAGCAAGAGCATTCCTCCTCTTACTACCCTCAAATGAACGGACAGGTAGAAGCAGTGAATAAATCACTCAAATTCATTCTCCAATGCACCATCGCACATAGCAAGAATAATTGGCACATCATGTTATATCCTGCTTTGTGGGCGTATAGAACCGCTGTTAAGACTGCCATGGTTTTTCTCCATATCAACTTGTACATGGAGTGGAGTCGATATTGCTGGTTGAATGCGAGATTCCTTCTTTGAAGCTAGTTGTAGAACTCTTGCCAGACACTTCACCATTGGAGGAGCGTCTGGTCCACCTTGAGCAACTTGATGAGCAACGTCGAGATGCCTTGGTGGCTCTAGAAGTAAATAAACGTCACGTAAAGGTTCAATACGATAAGTCTGTTTGTCCAAGGAGGTTTAGTAAGGGATACTTGGTCCTTTTGTGGGATCAATTGAAAGAACCCTTGGGGGCAGGAAATTTTAACCCCTTGTGGCATGGTCCTTACGTCATTAAACGTGTGTTAGAGAAGGGCACTTATGAGTTAGTGGATTATGAGGGAACAGCCTTGGTGGAGCCTAGAAATGGACTCTATCTCAAGAAGTAATATGCATGATTTTCAGCCAAGGCTGGTTATTGTATATTATTGTACAGTTTTGCATAGTTAGGTATTTTTCTTATCATGATCGGTTTTGTGATTAGTTTCCGTTTCTTTTGGCAGATGTCAATGGAATCTCCCACCTACATAGGATTCGTGGATGATGCAAGCCGTCACACTCAACACTCAGCCTCTGCTGCTTGGGTGATTTATACTCCTATGGGTCAGGTACTGTCTTCAGGAGGCGTATGTTTACGGCCATCTTCAAACAATGTGGCTGAATATAGTGTCGTTATTGAGCTTCTACAGGATGCCATTTCACATGGAGTTCTCTCCCTTGAGGTACATCTTGATTCGGAGTTATTAGTATCATAGCTTAATGGTTTGTACCATGTTAGATATCCGACGTTATTAAGAAGATTCTTATGTGTGAGATTACTAGAACGGAAATTTGAAAATATAACATACATACATATTCCAAGAATTAATAATCAAGTTGCTGACTCATATGCTAACTACGTGTTAGATTGGCATTTGTTTCATACACAATAAATTCATCACAAACACAAATTTTTACACATGTAAATAAATAAACCGATCACCATAAAAAAAATTATATATAACATCCAAAATGTGATAATACATAGTGTCATGAATGGGGCTCTCGAGCCATCAAGATATAATACATGGTAGTACAAAATGTATAACTCCCAGGTATCTAAGCCTGTGGAGGAAGAGGGGGGTTGTGATCATGGAAGGTCACTACGGCTCTAGCTATCCGTCGAAATAATCGCACCCATGCTTGTGGTACACCCACCACCTAGCGCTGCATAGCCTCAGGCAAGTCCTCAACTTGCACCATGGGAACCCTGTGTGTCAGCCTCACAAAATTGCTATGAATGCTCTGGATCATCTTCTCCACATCCACACCCATGATATCATCTCCTCTTCCCCTCTGTCTATGATGGGGGAAGCCTTCAGGCCATCGTGGTCCCACATCTACATACAAATGGTAGATGTCACTATGTATTGTCACACAAAAATATGTCTTTTGATTCCATATAATTAGAAAACACAAAAAAATTAAATAACTCAAAAATTTTAAGAGAGGGTCGAGATTCGTTACCTATGTCACCATATGTCGATCTTGGTGGTAGCGGCATGTTTGGGGTCCCCTGGAAATCTATCCCCACATGGGGGTAATCATCGATGGAAACTATCTGTCATCGCCACCATGGAAAGAAATCAGCTGGAAAGGGGTTGGACACCCTACCTCCCCCCATTATGTACATCGCATCTTCCCAATGCCGTTGGGCCGTATCTTGAACCCCGTGAAGAGGAACGTCAACTATGGGGCTCAATCCTGGAAGACGCTCAAAGAAAAATGTGCTCAATATGCTGTTGAACCTGAAGTTTCGTACTCTACCTGCCTTACACTCACTGAGCTGATGTTTCATGTTGCTCAGTAGTGTAGTGCTCCAGTCATAAACCGTGGGTCTCATGCACTCCACTGCATAGAACATCAAAGGCCGCGAGGCCTGGTGGAGTGAATCCAAGCCTGCTATCCTGCCCAATGTCAATAGGATGGCCTTTAGGCCCAGCACCTATATAGAGTTGGTTGGGACCTGACTCCCCACCTCCTCTGTGTCTGGATAGCAGTACACCACAATGTACTCATCGATAGTCAGGCCACCTTCGGGCCCACCGCAAGAACGAAGGTTCACTACTTCCCCCATCAGGAAAGTCTAGTAATAAAGTATATGTCCTCCACCTCTATAATGAGGGACATCCCATTTATCTGGAAGGACTTAGAGTTTGGATCCCAGTAATCCACCAGCATCTGCAATAGTCTTGGTTTGGCCCTCAAACCACCAAGACACCAAAACTTGTAGAGTCCACATACACGTAGAGCTTGTTGAGCCATTAGATCGGCCCTTACTGCCTCCTCTACATCACCATGTTCATGCTTTCTCCATTCTAGTACCATCCTGCACAAAAAACTGTAAGTTTTCCCATTAGATTACTTAAAAAATATCATGCGCTGCCGCATACGTGACTGTTTGCCAAACAGTCGCATATGTATGCGGGTTTGGGGGCATTTTCCACATATAGCTATCCCTATACGCGAAAAAACCCTCGATTTCTGCATGGGCCGCAACGCCTTTTTTAGTTTGGCCTAGAAACCTCAAATGACCATGGAATTTCATAAAAATTGCATCAAAATGGAAGAGAAGAGCATGGGTAAGTACCTGGAAGAAATGGTAGTGGATTCCGCCGACTAGATCTCCTGGAATTCGCTGTTGAAAATCTGAGCTCAATTGGGTAAAAATTTCAAATGTTTTATAATGTTTTGAATTGTTTACTATTTATAGAAATTTTCAAATTTTTGAAAATTTTTACCCCCTTGCCTATAGTTTCGACAATTTCTAATCATTTTGGACCGTTTTTTACCTAATTCATGATGTAGGAGACCTTTTTGAGTGTCGTTTCAGCCGTTGGATTGACCCATTCGTGTCAATCTCAGGTATCATGTATAAACAGGCATATAGGCTAGGTTTCATCACCATTTGCATTTTGCATGACCTTATGACCATTTCATCATAGCCTTAGGTACGAACCCACTCTATTATGTCATGGAACCTTCTTGTTGTTTTAGAAGTGGCATGGTATGAGTGGTAGAGCTTGACCTTACATGGGTACACTAGTTAGCGCCTTATTTTCATTTGGTGCCCATGCTGAAATTTTGTCCTTTAGGGTGTGGGAGTTCGTTGTATAGTACTGCCATGACATTTCACAAGAGCCACATACTCCTCTTGATCTTTTTGCTGGCTTGTTTCCCTCAGGACTCTCTTATGTCAAGTTGTAATTGCATTATCATGAATTTTTCCTACCTTATTGAGCTTTATGCCGTCTTCCCTGACATTACACTTCAGCCATATAGCCCGAGCTTGTCTCATGTCTAGCCATGCAAAGCCAATTTTATATATCCTTTGTAGCTTGATTTCCTTTTTTACCGGGAGGGGATTTTCCCCCGAGTGTTGATATCCTACACATGTGTCCTTGCATTGAGCATAGGTATGTTCCACTGCTTGAAACTATTTTGTTTTCCTTGATGACACTCGTCTCCTCCTAGTTTGTAACTATAAAGCAATTTTATTCTTTTTCAAGATTTTTAAATATTTGAAAAAGTCCAAAAAAAATAAAAAAACCAAAAAGTCGAACAAGGAAAGATGTTATCTTTGGTAGCTGTCAAGTCGTGTCGCCTTCGAACAGAGCACTGTATATCACATCCATTGGTTTGGTTTGTAGTTTGACTTTAGGAGCTATACTCGTTTATCTGAGTTTATCTCCACCGACTAGTTAAGCCTCTAGTCCCTATGGAGCCTATGTCGCAGAGATGTCCCAGTTTGTATATTGAGTCTATGCTGCCTTTATTCAGTCACCATTTTCCGTTATTATCTTATTCAAAGGAAGTTGAAACCTGAGTCGGCGATTCCTCAATTATCTTGACTTTGCATGTCGACCATTCCCGGTATAGTTATTGGTTCATGCACCTTATGATTGAGTCCTTCCACATTATACAGCTTTGTTGAGTACCTCGTGTTGGATGATGGGGGATTCCAAGCTTTTTGTTTTGGTACCTCGTGTTACAGAGAGAAATTCCTATGGCTTGGGGTACCACAATAGATAGCTTGACTCCAGAAATCAATCCTTTCCAATATGCAATAGAAATTAACTATCTAACACTAAAGGATCAGACCTCGTACCTTATTCCGGACGGGTTGAAGTAGATCCCCGTTGAGCTTTCCAACTTCAACTTGAATTGATAGATTACTTCCTCAACAACAAGTAAACAATACAAGCATACTATATATATTGGTGTTAGATCTATTCTAGCATATATAATCAACAACGTATAAGCATTTGAAATCATCCCATGGATAAAATATTCATTCAAACATACATTATTGGACAGGAAAAGATATTTCTATTAATAAAAATCATAGATTACAATGGATACAACCTCTGTCGACACGTCTGCGAATCGGAGAAATTGAATCCCCCACTTGGGCCTCCACCACCTCAATCCTCCATCTCTCGATAGCAAGCTCACAAGCAAAGGGCAAGCTTGGGAAGAACACAAAAGTGCTCCAAGGGACAAAGGGATGCAGACTCAAGCATAAGTTCTGGCAACAATGGACTATAGTTTCTTTGCTCTCAATTCTCTCATATGCCTTCAATGTACCATAGAGTTCCTTATATAGGTTTTCAAAGGGGTAATGAAAGGTCAAATCCAAGTGATCTCAAGGCATATGGAAGGCCAGGAGTCAAGTGAGTCGGATCCATGTCAAGGAAAACTCCAAAACGATTTGGATTTTGTACACATCCTGATGTACATGATTTTAGGGGTCAAACCCGCGTATATACGTGATTAAGGGTTTAAAAGTTGCGTGTATCATTTTTCACATGTTTTTAGGGATGGTCAAGGAAACATAAAAGGAAAAAAAATGGTCCAAGGGGTCCAAGGAGTCTGCAACGGGACAGGGGAAAGTCCATACAAGTGTGATTCACCTAGAGTGGTAAAATCAGCTATAACACTGACCTCTACTAGGAGATTCTAATAACCCTAGTGCCCCAGAACTGCGGGGACTTTAACCCTTACACAATCGGAGGGTTACCCACTATGACTTGACATGACTTGTTTACATTATTGATTCTCCTTATCAGAACATCGGGGCATGACAAAATGACTCAATTACATAATAGATACATCCTGAAATAAACATCGGGTTACAATACATAAGATACATAGATGAATACATTTTGAAGTTACAAATACATCAACATAGGGCTTCGCGACTCACCCCCTCTCATATCTGTGAGTCACTATTATAGTGATCATTCATTTTGTAGTGCATTTATGGATGTAATTACGCAATTTCTCTATTTTTGCACAGGCAGGATTGATCAAAGAAGTACTTCGAAGAGACTGATTATCCAGACCTATCGAACGATTAAAATAGAACTAGGAAATTGGGGGCCCTGACTACAACTAGTAAAACCCCTCTTAAGGTAAGGAAGGTCAGACTATCTTATGGGAATAATAATGGAATAAATACTTCCACAATGAGGAGGTCTTACTTCACAATGAGGTATTAATTCACCAGACCAATTCATCCTCATATTCAACCAGTAAGGTCATATACTATAGGGAATAGAAGCCCTTAATCTTTTAGAAGGAAAGAGAAATAAAGGGTAGGGGTTGACTTTCATGTTTCCAGCTCAGGCAAGTCATAAGGTAGGAAAGGAAAGTAATAAAGTAATAAGGGGGTTCCAACCACCCGCCCCACCATAGGGTACATGTTCTGGTGGTGCCAATAAAGAGTGTGTATTAAGGCAGAGAGTGGTACCATATCTAGGGAACGACCTTGGATCAATAAAAAATATACCATAGGGAACAGATCCTCTCAAAGCTAGGACCTTGAAAAACACAGTAGTTTGGGGACAAAAGTTTGGGAACAAAGAAGTTGAAATAAGTAGCGACTTTTAAAAAACCAAGGCAAAGCAAACAATTTCCTGGATGGGGTAGTTATACACCTTAACAAGTTGGAGAATACAGCAGAGACAACCATTACGGGAAGGGTCTAAGGTCGACAATTCAATTCCAAAACCCTCAAGAATTGGGGTTAGGAAAATTGAGGTGACAAACTAGGATGCGTGCCCAAAGTCCTGTTAATATCATTGTCAAACAAAAACTGTCCATGAGGACAGAGTTCAAGAACTCTTTCTACGTGAACTATATCTCACAAAAGATATGATTTAGGACTAAGTCCTTAGTTTTCAAGTGTGAAATAATTATTTTCCAACTATGAATTAATTATTTGAGACCATATTAGACTCCTTAAGGATATAGAGCCATTGGACTGGCTTATAATGAGAAATGGGTTTTAAATTTAAGTTATGAAAAACAATAATGAATCCAATAGCAATTTATTATAAAAGTAAAAGTATAGTATTTGGTTAGGATATTTTTATTACTGTATTCATAGTAATAAATTGTTTGTATTAAATCTATCAAAAGAAAGATGTGGATGGTGTCTTTAATAGTTGGGAAGATTATTTACATTTAATAGTAATTTGTTTATAATACTTATCATTATTCCATCAAGATGTTTCCTTTCAAGGTTGTGTATGTTAGGAATAGTTACAAAATAGCATACATTAACTATTCCCCTAACTTTTAGAACTCAACCCTAAATTAAACCCCTTAGTTACTTCGAAAGAAAAATATTTACAAACATGATTCTCATACTGATTTGGTAAAAATCTATCCATATAAAAGTCAATCTTTGACCTATTAGCTGAGCTAGAGATAAATTGCAAACTTTTGCAATGTCCCCTATTCAATTCTGGCCTTTAGTGCTGCAAAACTGCGTTTCCAGAACTTTTGTAGCATTTTCCCCTGTTTTACACTGCAGGCGCTACAAAAGTTTCACCTTCAGAACTTTTGTAGAATTTTTGTTGTTTTTACACTGTTGGCACTACAACAGTTATGAAAACTGCATTTTTTGTGCAAAAACTTGTCTGGGCGCTTTCAAACCTTTTCCAAGCTCTAATACTAAAATTTAAGCATGTTATGGTCTAATTTCATCAAATTTATCTCTTGCCTCAACAAGAAGTTTTAGATTACTTGCACTGACCTCATCTTTCAACATTTGCAACTCTTTCTTCATATTTTTGTTTTCTTCTTTAAGGGATATGTTATGCTTATATAAATTTTGAACTTGTTTATGTAATGGGAATCTTCTCCTTAGCATCCCTCTAACATCCATCAAATATTTTTCATATAGGTCTAGACTTCCATCTACTTCAAACCTATGTTTTATGTCTTCTTCTTGCAACTGAACAATCATCAAATGGGCTTCTTTTAACGGTATATTTACCTTCTTCACCTCTAGATCATCACTCTATGTCTGTTAATATGGTTGTACTTTGGAGAGTTTTTTCTTCTTTGTTTGGATAGATTGCTCAAGTGGAGTCTCTAATGTATCTTCTTCCACATATTTTTGCCATTTCGTTGCTAATCTAGTCCTAGGTCTCTTTACCTCCACCCTTTCTTCAAAAAAGTCCAACTTTATTCCTTTCATTTTATTTTTACTCTTTTAAAATTCAGGTCTCTCCTCTATATCTCTAACAACCCTAGGTTTTTTCTCCATATGAATCTTACCCTTTCTCTACTCCTCACTCGTGTCTATTTCCCCATCATGTTCTTTGCTTGAGTAGTTGTTTTTTCTTTTGAGATTGGAGTACATCTCCTTGCTGAAGGAATACCTAGCACCTTAGGATTCATAACCAACAAGGAAAAGAAACATGTTATAATCCCTGCTCATTTTCCTAATATCTTCAAGCATGACCAATTTGATTAAACCAAAATGAAATAAACTAGTGTTTTACCTTCTTAGGTTTCGGCTGCACCTATGTGCCATCTTTCCTAGACTTCTGTACAAATCAAAAGGGATGTCTAAAAATGTTTTTCCAATGAAATGTAACAACAATTTGAAGTGAAATTGATACACTGTGTCAAATATTCCTTCACATGTAAAAGAATTCCTTATGGAAAATAAAAGTTTCTCATATTTCTCTAACAGCCAAGATTTGGGTATCCCATGAGTTAAATTTGATCCGTTGTGTTCTTCTTTAGAAAATCATCATAATTTATCAACTGAAACTTAGCGGAAGTAGCGAAGTATGACCCTCTAATGAGATCCATAATTTACTTAGACAAATACTAATTTCATAATACATATCTATTAAAAAAAACTTTACATGAATAAATGTGTTAGTCAAGAAACTACTAGCGCTCGTAGCAATAACAATTACAGACATGTAACAACAATAAAATAAATAATTTCAAGACTCTTGGTGAGTAACAACAACAGTTTCAACAAGTAACAACAACAATATCAACAAGTAACAACACTATTTTTAGCAAGTAATAACAACATTTTCAGCGAGTCGCAACAACAACATAAATTAGTTTAAAACTGCTAGTGAGTAACAGTAGCATCAATGATTAGTTCGAAACTAATCATTGCATTAGTTCGAAACTAATGCTTAATAAAAATATCTTAATACTATTATGGCAATTTATATAATATAAAATAACATATAATAAAAATAAAATACATATAATATAAAATAATAATAAATACATATAATATATAATAATATATAATAAAAAATGACAAGTGTATTTGGACATTGTCGCGACTCGTTTTCATTTTGGACAGTTCAATTCAATTTGAAGGTTTTTGTGAATTTGGGAGTAGGTCCAGTAGACATGGCAGACAACTCTGTTGATCTGTGGCAGCGAGAGCTCAACATCTTCTCCTCACCAGAAATTACCAGTATACCGTCCCCGAACACAGTGTAGAACATGCTGTAAAATTTGGCAGTTGGAACCAAGAGTAGGGTTCCGGTTTCTCCACCAGATGAAGAGCTGCTAGGTGTGTTCGTAGCATAGCCATTAAACCCGACCTTAGGAGGAGTCCTGTACTCATTATTCCACTCCATCCAACCTCCGAGTTTGACTAAATAAACTATTTCGATAATTGTACCTACATCTTCTTTGATGGGGCTTCCGCAAATAAAATTGGAGGTATAGGTGTTCATCTTTTGATCACCCAGGACCACTATTTTTGCTTCAAATTGGGTGTTGGTCTGAGTACAAACACCAGATTTGAACTACTTGCTTTATGGTCTCTCCTTTATTGTGTTAAATCCATGGTCCTTCCCACTCTGCACATTCATGGTGACTCCACATCCATCATTAATTGGTTCAATAGAAGATCATAACTAACTTTACTTACACTTGATGGTTGGTGTCAACATATCCGTGATATGGAACCTTACTTCATCCAGCTAAAATAATTTCACATATTCAGAGAACACAATACTAAGGCTGATAGCTTATCCAAAGAAGCATTAACCTTAGCCTCAGGACATTTTCAGTTTACTGAATTCACTGATGGTGAATGTACTGATCAGGGCACTTTCCAGCTTTTCTAGCCCTTAGCACTTGATTCTTTAATGTGCTATTGCTATTGACATCCTTTGGATGATTGAGGTGGATTATCCCCTCATATTACTAATCTCTCTTATTTATTGCTTCTTTGGATTAGCTACTTCAGTATTAGACTTGAATTCTCAGTTTGTTGAAGGTTAGTGATGTGGATGAAGTCAAGATTCCTAGATTAGAGGTGTTACCTTTGAATGTTTGTCCAGTATTCCTGTGAAGCTAATCAATTGTATTCCTTAAGGTTGCCTTAGGGTTGAAAATTAGTATGGGAAAACAAGTTAGCATTGCCTTAGGGTTGAAAATTAATATGGGAAAACAAGCATCATCAAGACAAGCTAAAAGGAATAAATCAGCAAATATTACAGACTGATATAAATGTATTTAACGTGCCAAGTAGCCAGATTTGGAAATGTCCGCTCTTCACCACCACTGGGAAATATGCCTCTAAAGTGTTGGCTTATGCACTTCAGAGTAGCACAGAGGTTAAAACATCCACTCTAAAACTAAAATCATCTACAACATCACAAAATCATTCATGGGAAAACTAAAAACCACTTAAAGGAGATATCTTCTTTGAAGGAGATAGTCCATTAAAGGAGAACCTCCAGGTTTTGTATAGACATATATTGGCATAAATTGCAGTGTTATATGTGATGCATATGCATAACATATCATCTCAATCTTGACAACGTTGAAAGGCTAAAGTACAATGGCCACAAGCATACATTTGAAGCTTATGAAACCTACCCAATTCATGTTAAAAAAAGGAAATGCAACCAATAAGTTAGAATGGAGACTTGTATGTAACCAAAAGAGGGGAATACATTAGAATTTTTAGGGCTACCAAATGCCCATGCCTATTAACCAAACTCATTCTTGACAAGATTTTTTTTTAACAAGTTATTGGCTTACAATTCTTTCCAAGTTTTTTTTCTTATAAGTCTTTCCACGTTTTTTTGCTGGTATTTTTCTATGCTTATGCCAAAAAAAAATTTGGCCACGGTGTAGGTAGAACCAAAAAGGTATTTTTCAGACCTGTCTTCCTCCAGTGAAGGGAGTTTGGGAAGGCTAGAGGAAAGTGAGACATCCAGTAGGTATACACAAGCTAGATCAACTAGATGTCAGAAGATCAGAAGAAAATTCAACAAACGCATGAATTTTTTTCTCCAAGGAGGGGGGTCATGTTCCTATGATGATGAGATAGTGGGAGACATCGACGTGCCCTTAAGGTACCAACACCTAGTGAAAAAATGGGTGCCTATGATCTTCCTAAAGTAAACATTGATTTTTGTGTGAATGAGAGGATATATAGAATTGCACCGTCCTCATTGCATGGATTGGGCTTGTTTTGCATGGACGACATAAAGGTTGGATACGGTAGATGTACAGAATTGATGGAGTATGTTGGACCCTGTTACAACTATAGTGATTGGATGCACCTAGTCCAATATACATGAAGTATGCGTAGATATGGTTTGTCAGCAAATTATATACAATTGAAAGACAAAGCTCAAAATAAAGGAGCAACGATGTACATGGACAGAAGGTCAAAAAAAATCGGTAATATTGGGGGGTTTATAAAGAGTACACAACCAGGGTCTACATTAAAGAAACCCAGCTGCATATTCAAGTTGCGTGAAGGAAACTGTGTCTTTGTATGTGTAATTAAATCAATAGCTGCTGGCGAAGAACTGCTTATTGATTACAATTTGAATCATGTAGATACAAACAATGTTAGTATGGTTGTGGTACAACAAACAATTTAACCATCCTTTTATTAATTATTTTAATGCCTATAGGAATTTTTGTTAGCATATAATTGAAATTATCTACTTTTCATGTTTCCTTATGTAACTTTTAGTATGTTTTTGATGCAAAGTTCTCTCAGGGGAACCTCCATATTCGTAGATGTTTGTCGACCTGAGTCAAGGCAGCAGGTATACATCGATATTGCCAATGTAATATTAAATTTTAGGATGGACATACAGATATGTTGTTATGTATTTTCATTAGTATGTTAGGTTTGTTTATATAATATTATCAATTTTCCATGCAGATTGTTAATCAGGGAAGCCAACCGGCTATTGATCAGCCGACTACAGCATCAAGACAATAGCGAAACATGAATGTAGTTCTCCATTTCAAATACTTTAAAATTGTAAACATGTCTATCGTGACGCATTATGTTTATTTTGTTATGTATTATTTCGTTTTTATGGTTGCGTTCATGATGGTAATGTTGTCTACCTTTTTTGCAGATTGACCAGGGAAACTCCCCAGCTGTTAATCAGACGACTGGAGACTCGAGGCAACCATTTAACCTAAATGTAATTCCACATTCTAAATACTTCAAAAATGTACACATATAAAACATGTAGCATAGTGTTTATTTTTGTTTTTGTTCTGTATTTGTTAGCTTATACATATTGCATTCATTGTGATAATGTTCTCTACTTTTTTTGCAGGTGGTTGATTGAGGTAAATCCCCATCTGTTGATCAGACCACGCCCTCAGCTAGGAGTCAGGTAATCCTAGATGTAATCCCTAATATAATTATTTGCGCACACTATATTTTCAAAGACTATGCAATTTTTTATATATTTCAATTGCAGATAGGGGATTCCGTTTATGAAACGGCATCTCAAAACTCTTTACAGAATGAGGTCTCTCAGTTGATGAGAGATAGTGAAATTAGAGAGTCTACAGACCCATTGAGGGTGCTACAAAGGACAAGGGAAAAACAAAATGAGGAACTGGTTCGTATGACATTGGTAGTTCCATTGACAGAAGGGCTCGAACAAAGGATTCAATTGTTGTTACAACAATGTAAACAAGTGGACATAAGTTATCGAATAAAAATGTAAATTCATTTACAAAAACTTTAGAATATTTGATTTTACATGTTGTTGAACTTATAATACAATGGGTTTAATTTACAGCGTGCTATGGAGATTATCAGTGGTGTTCAAGGCAATGTTGGTCCCAGTGAACAAACCACTCCACGTACACCACATACTGCTCCCATATTGTCCACTGAACAATCGGCAACATGCTCTGTGACACCGCCAAGGGCAGTAGAGGGTGCAGCCGATGTTGCCCCACCCACAACAGATGCTACAGGGCTAGGGCTAGATAGAGATGTGGAAGCATTTCCTGGATCTTCTCATGTGACTAGCACTAGTTCAATAAAGTGTACATTTTTGGTGAATGAAGAACTGCTTCCAATAAAGATAGAGAGGATTCCAGGTCATTATAGATTGTTCAATTTATTTTTTATAATTTGGGTCTAATATACCGATAATATTTTCTAATGTTGACTAATGATGGCAATAATGTTTTGCAGGAAATGATATATTTTATAAACACATGAATGATTTGGCCTTGGATATCTTCGGGCCCACCATCTGCACAATGTGGAATAAGCAGCCAAAAGCTTTAAAGGATGATCTGACTAATTGTTTGGTTAGTCTGTTCAGAAAAGATACCTTTAATACATCGAAGGTACTACAAAAGGCTGGAAAACATCTAAAGATTGTCCGAGACCAATATAGGGTTCACCTAGAAAAGAACCCTAGGTATGAGTGCCCTCCAATGATTCCATCTATGGAGTGGAAAGCCCTGGTAGAAGATGGAAAAGAGAAGGGCCTGAGAAAATCAAGAAAGATACCACCAGGTGGAACAGGGAGGTATGCAATTCATTCAAAAATGTAGTGGTAAGCCTTATTATTACTAGTTTTTATATCAATTTTGGTACATAGACTAATGTATTTAAAAACTTAATTAGGTTATCGGACACATATAAGGCCACAAAGGCAAGAATTGAAAAAATTGTCCAACACAAGCTTGGGCCTGGTGGTTACTCCAACTTGGCGGCCCGATATGTAAGTATTGCAAAACCCAAATCTGCATCCAAATATCATACAGATTATTATTTTTCTTTTGTTCTGACAAAAGGCTTTAAAATTAATGACATCATGCAAATATGAAGGCCGACCGATTCAAAGAATTGCCCAGTGCGGATTACATGAAGCTTAGCTTCGAACATGGCTTTGACGCCATTGTTGAACACTGGAGAAGCTTGTCTGTGAAAACTGCATGATCTTCTGTTGATCCATCTGGTGCCCAGGTATGTGAAAACTGTATAGTTTAATGATAATTTATTAATGCTCATGCAATTTGCTCCTTATAAATAAACTAATGTAAATTATTTATTCCTTTTTGTGCAGGAAAGTAACGATCCCATCCATGTCGAGGATGAAGTACATGACCAACCAAACGAAGATCATGATTCTCATCCTGGTAATGAATTTATTAATGTTCTATTGTTTTTTATAGACCATTGCAGATGATGAACATTAATTCTAATTCTACACAATTCAACTACAAAGCATGTAGCTGCAGATCATAACACGGAACAGGTTGGGCCAGTACAAGATAATGTTGAACATGTTGATGTGCACATGGCAGGTAAAAACACACATTCGTAATTTTTTTTTAATGAATTACTCGTATTTATCAAAATATAAATATATTAATGAAATATTTTGACATTATTGCAGAAATTCATCGCCCCTCGCCTGAAGTTCAACCTTGCGAGCAGACTAGTAGGGATACCGATGATCAGATTCCTGAAGATGTGACTCTAACTAAATATTTAAAGAGAAGAAACATAAAAAGGAAGTGACTAAACAAATTTTGAGTAATTCTTATTTATAAAAAAAAAAATTAATGCTTTTTCGTCTGTTTTATGAATGAAAGCTTTACTGAATTGTTTACCGATATTTTTTTATGTCATTGCCTAAATTAATGTTTTAATGAATGAGTTAATGAATGGTTTTTTCGGCTGTTGAATGATTGAATGGTTTAATGAATGTTATAAAGAATGATTTAATGAAATCATTTTTCAACTATTGAGTGAAATAATTTGCATTGTAGATGCATTGTTATTTGCATTGTGAAATAGTGAAATAAATTGTTATTTGCAAGTATAGGCATTTGGTTTGGGGAGTTGAGAGTGATGTGAGGGGGGGGAGGGGCCACAAGAGCTTCCACCTTCACGTGGTTGGTCCTGTTTAGTAGAGAATATTAAAATATTCTCGAAACAAAGAGGAGCTCAATGAATGGTAAGGAAGAATACATTAAAAAACATCTATTTATATATTTTTACTGTGTAATTTTCACTATTGCTATTTGACTACTCCATTGGAACTTGTTACAGATAGCGTTGAGAAACATTTCCATAGTTAAGAGGTAAGAAATGGAGTTTTGATTAGATCGATGGCCTTATATACATAGTATTTTTGGTTATCCTTGTTTTATCAGGTGATATATTCTTACTAATTATAATTTTTTGCTTACATAATTTATGTTAGATCATTATATTTTAAATTCCTTGATTAGATTAAGCAATTGAGTGTCATTTAATGTTGCTTGAGGATTTTAAAGAACTCAATTACTGTTGCTTGAGGATTTTAAAGAACTCAGTTACTTGAATTGAATTAGTAAATGATAGATGTTATATAGCATGTTTATATAAATGGTTGGGCATGATAGCTTCGGAGATAGATTGTTTGAATACTTGGTCAATTGTAGCAGGATGCATTTATTTTCGCAACACACTCATGTCTTCATTTTATGTTTCCAAGATGATTTTGAACAAATAATGACTTGTTTCTACATCATAAGTCCACATTCAATGTTTTCAAGATGCTTTTGAATAAAGAATGGCTTGTCTCTACATCATAAGTCCACATTCAACAGCCTTTGCAGCAACAGTTTTTATATACCGAAAAACTAACATTCATTCTTTACTTGTTTATGGATTTTGCAATCCTGCAGATGCAAGATGTGGACAATGGTACACTATTAAAGTGGACTCTTCAAAGGTTATCTTGGAAAATAGGGCAGATCTTCTTCAACACATTGAAGTTCATGTGTGTGCTTTTGATATAGAGACAACCAAGCTTCCTTTGAAGTTCCCTTATGCCGAATATGACATGATAATGATGATTTCACACATGGTGGATGGGCAAGGCTATCTTATTAAAAATAGAGAGGTAAAAACACTTGGCATTGTTTTATGCTCGTTGGTCAGCCTATCCTTTGTTTTGGGATTTATTTCATCTATGTTTTGGGATTTTTATTGTTTGCAGATCAATGTTGCATTGATTGTTATGAACATCATTGATCTTCTTTAGTTTTCCAATTCCTTTTCATTTGTTTCTTGAGTGTGTAGGGGTGGGGCATTGAAGACTTGGAGTACACTCCAAAACCAGAATTGGAAGGAAATTTCAAAGTAGCAAATGTGCCAAATGAGGTATATCTGCCATTTACTATTTACCCTAAGACTATAATTCTGAAAACAAGTATTAATCCCCTAGAAGTTTGCTATGTTTTCCAGACAGAGCTTCTTAGGTGGTGGTTCAATCACATGCAATAATTGAAGCCTGGGATTTATGTCACGTATAATGGAGATTTCTTTTATTGACCTTTCATCGAACAACATGCTAAGCACCATGGAATGAAAATGAGTGATGTATGTTAATTTTCTTATCTAATATACTGGCATCTTATACTTGCTGACTGTTGCTGGATTTTCGCTCAATTCTATGTTTAATTGGAAAAGGAGTTTATTATTTAGTGTATTAAAATGAATGTATTGATCCACAGAGTGTACATCTCAGGGCCCCAATGTATACTATGTTCTTGAATCCTTTAGAATTTTTTCTCTACCTCTTAAAATTCCTGCATTGTTTTGCAACCAAGGATAGGTTTTTGACCATCATTATAAATTTTGACCCCTCTATTATCTAGCCACTTCATTTAGAAAGAACAATCTGTGCTTACCTTGGTTGTTTGGAATTTGCAAGAGTGAAGTTAAATATCTACTGTACATTATTAATAATGATTTAAGGTAACATACTATGTTGTTTCTTTGTCTCTTTGCTATATGAAGTGGTTATGTATTTGTAGGATTCAATCTTATTTTATATCCCTTCCTTGAGAAAAGTTAGACTATTCTAAAAGTATTGAATACCTCTTGGTCAGCAAGTTTATTTTTGTTATTTTTTTATCTTAGCAGTTTCCTTTGGTCCCCTCTGTTTAGAGACTCTATAGGTTCAGTGTCCTACATCATCACTTATTAATATTGGGGATGTAAAGCACTCTTTGCATGAGAGCTCTTTCATATATAGGGATAAACTTATGCAGATACTTATACAATTAACACAATGCATATGAAGGATAAACACAATTCTTTAGACCCATTTCATCTTAATCATGTTATAAAAAGCCACCCTTTATAACTTTAGTCAGGGACACAGACAGTGTATGGGGACTGCTTCATTCCACTTTCCAACTAATAGTCTCACCCAGAGAAGCACTGCATTGTGTTCAACTAGGAAAACTTGATTGCAAACAACCTTTCTCCAACTCTCTCGAAAGCCAAGTCACATAGGCCATTTCAAGGTGGGTAAGTTGGAACATGCGGGCATGGGATTACATGACCTTTGTACATGTGGTTCACACTGTTGGGCTCCAATCTACTAATGCAGATCAAACCTTGAGTTTATGTCAATCCGAGTTGGTAGACTTAGAGGCATATCCAAGTATAAGGACTCAAAGCTAGACTTGACTTGGAAATCTAGTTATCTAAGAAATAAGACTATTAAAAGATTAAGTTACTGTGATTTGAAAACACAAAAATTCCCTTACAGGAACAGTTTCATTTGCTCTTTCAATTACACAACAATTCATATGTGAAAGCAATTTGTATGTAAAAGCTTCTGAGATAATAAAAACTATTACAAATTAATCTTAACCCTAAAATATGAATTATAAAACTCTGCCTATTATCCCAGCATTGAATAAGCAATCAAACATTAATTCACTTTACAGGAAAGCATTCGTAATGTGTAATTGTTCTTAATACTCCATCGTTGAACAGTCAAGCAATGCACAGTAAGGTGATATAGTAGTCTGAACCATTCTCCAGTATGTATCCAATGAAATAACAGAGATTTATAAAACTGATGGAAAGCAATTTAACTAATTCTACAATAAGAAAATCAAATCCTACAAGAATTAAAACATACCACTCGCAACAATCAAATCGTTTGCAACGATCCAAATCGTTCACTAGCAAATAAAAGGGGTGTGCAGACTCGATAGAGGGGTCCCTCCAATGCCTCGTTCACACACGCAATTGAAGAATCATAGAGCTTAAACTTTAAATATATTCACCGTAAAATCGATCATACACAGTAATAGAATAACGTAGTCCAAAACAGCATGTGTTTTCTCCCAAATTGTGATGGATTTCTCCTCTATTTGATGAAGTATTTATACAAAAACTTTGAAAAACTAGAAATGCTATTAATCTGGAAACTAATTAATGAAACATAGTCCTCGAGATCCTCTATCAGATCTATGAAAATCAACAAAATTGGAACTGCCCTGCTCTTGTGCTGAGTGGTGGCATAGGTGGTCGTCCTTGACCGACTTTGACTTGACACCTATAAGAGCCACATCATCTATTTGTTGGAATTTTATCCATCCTTGGACACTGAGGATATTTTCTCCATCTTTTAGTTCACGCCTAGCTGGCCTACAAGTGTTCAACCTTGGAGACATTACGAGAAGTTAGCACATCCTATAATCCTGAAAAAAAACTTAGTTTAAATGCTTTAAAAATCTCAAAATTCAATTTGTTAAAAACCAATGACATTTATACCTTTTAACCAAAGTTTGTGGGTGAATTTAAAGCTTTATAAATCAGTATGAAGTTTTTATGGAGAAAAATGGAAGATATTTAGGTGACAAAAGGAGGTCAAAATGGTGCCCAACATCTCCCCCAAGAGGAAGTTGTTGTATGTCCCCATGCCAAAAATATTTGACCTTGTTTAAAACCAAAATTTTGCTACTGATCATCTTGCTTCTAATATCCTTTCTGAGACGATGCATCTGTTGAAGCTCGAGATGCATATAGGACCTTCAGTCTCTCATACTTAGTTTTATAAATCTTCTTTTGCTTATACCATCTGTATGCATGTTTAGAGATGCGTGTCCTCTGAACCTTCAGCTTCCAGTTGACTTCTCTTAACTTCTCATTCCTGAGCTCTAATTCCTTTATTTCAAGTTTCAACCTCTTAATCTTTTCACTGTTTTTGGAAGTCTTCTTCTTCTTCATGTTCATTGGAAGTTGTATAGAATTGGTGTCCATCTCCAACTCTTCATTCTTTTGTACTGAGTCTTCTTTATTTTCCTCTTCCACAATTTGCTGCTCTGAGAAAAGAGAAGCTGAGTCTTTTAATATTTCCTGTCTTGATTAATTTTCCTTTTCCTTCTCATGCTGATCTAAGAAGAGATTGATTCTTTTTGTCTGTTTGATCACTTCATCAATTTCTTGGATATCCTGCCCTATTTCATCTACTGGATCTTCTTCTTGACTCCCCAAGGCTGTATGTAGTCATACTGCCTCTACTGGCTTCCATCATCTTTTTCCAATGCTGACTTACTTTGAGCTTGCTTATAATTCCTTGGCTTTGTTTGGTAAGCGGTGAAGATATGCTCTTATTTTTGAAACTATTTTTCTTCTCTCATCACACTCCTAGTTCATATCCTTCTCTGATGTTGTTTTGAACTTACTGCCTCAGAGTTGTCTTCATCATCAATAACCAGCAACACCTCTTTCTTTTTCTTTTTCCCCTTTGGCGGTTTTGAGCTTGTTGCCTCAGGGTATGTTATCATCAACAGTTCATCTTCTTTTAAACCTTCTTCAAGCAATTCTTCCTACTCTTCAAATTGATTGTGAATTAAAAATCCTGACCATGTCAAATTTTGCTTTTGTAACTCATGCTAGATGATGATTTTGATGAGTCCACAGTGAAAAAGTCTTGTCATTTTGTCTTTTTCACGCCTTTGGACAGCCTTAGCCATCTTAGTTAAACTCTGTAACAGGAAATAGGGCATATTGATCTCACATTCACCTTTTAAATGATGCAACAGCTTGATGTGGTAAAGATACACAATACTGAATCGGCCTTCACAGGTAATAAATTTTTGGATAACATAAACTATTTCATCCCAGGGATGAACCAGACAGCTCGTTGGTATTCCTTTCTTCCAGTTTACTGACCCTGCTCTTGATCTGCACAAAAAGGGTATCCATGCTTTCTCTTTGAATTGCTTAGTCTTGAAAAATCTTTCTCCTTGCTGTGGCAGGCCAATAATTTGTGCTAAGATGTCTTCGGACAGTCTGAAGTGCAAGTTTCCCACTATAACCCCTTCTCCATCAAATGTTTCAGCAAAATCTAGACTAACCTGCTCATTATGCCCATCAAACTTTTCAAAGAAAGTTACCCACTGTTTCTTTTCAAAAATCTCCATGCAATTCTCATGAATATCAGTGGGGTTGAATTTCGCTGGCTCTAATATAGATGACATTTTGAAAGAGATATGCAACAGGAAACTTCAACCTTTCAATTTTCAACTCTGCATTTGTTTTCTTATCCCGAAATGACACTCTGAAAATGAAGAATTGCTGCTGGTCTTAACAGAGTCTTTGGCAAAGAAAAGGTTTAAGCTTTACCTCCTTTCTGGTGTAGCTACCTTCAATTCCTCCTGCGCGATACTTCTCCAGCAAACCAATGCCTGCATTCTTCCTGTAATCCACGGCTTCCTTCTCACTTATCACCCACAGCAATTGGTTTTTGTAGAGGAAAAGAGTTGAATTTGGTCCAAAGAAGAATGACCAAATCGCACTCCTCGACTTCACCAGTTCATAATACACATTTCAGGCACATTTGTATACTATTGTGGGGCATATATCCATGTTTTTTTTTCTCATCATTTCATAAGCATACCACTTTCCATCCAATTATTTGCTCAGGAAAGAAATGAAAGGTAAGGTTTTAATGTATATAACATGTTTTAATTTCTTTGTATGCCCCAATATTTGATTATAAATTGGAATGAAGGAATTTTCTTTTAACTGAAGTGGATTCTTTTCATTTTGAAAATACACACGGCCATCTATAATATATATGTATGTTTGCTTAATGCTTGATGCACCAATATATATACATATAAAACATTGGAAATTTCATTTTTTTTCTTAAAACAATTCACTTTCTGCTGAGAAGGAGACCCTGTTTGTCTTTCTGCCAAGGAGAAAACCCTGACTGTAGAATGCAGTATATATTTTGGCCATTTAAAATTTACTCTTGGGTTTGATTTTGACCACCATCTTGACCCCTAGGGTAGGATGATGAAATCTAAATGGAATGCTGGTAGAGACTGTGAGGATAATGAAAATAGGCAGTCAAGCTTACGAGGGTTGGTAAATATGTCATCACTTAGACACAAAGAATCATGAAACTTTTAAAACACAAAAACTTAAATTCTTACAGACTTTGCTGAATATCCCTGTATGATGAGCTTGTTTCCTAATGTAGCTGGTTTACATTTATTTCTGATTCATTTCTGTCCTCTGATGTCTTATGTCTGCCATCTCAGATTCCTTCTAATTTGCTGGAAGTCAGGTCCTTCTATAGATTTCTTCTGCCTTAATGGAAGTCAGGTCCCTCTGCATTGCTAGAAATCACTGTATTACTGGAAATTAGGTCCCTTCTGCATATGAAAAAGACTTGGAGGGTTTCAATAAAGCATAAAAATGGTTATCCCCCTCACAGGCCTAGTTATTGACTTGTCCTCAAGTCAAACAAAAACTTGATTTATTAAAAATAAAGCTATGAAATTTGAAAAGAATATTTTGATTATTTTTCAATGGCCAAGCAAACCTGGTTTTCCATGGAAAAATCAACTTTATATTGTGCCAGTGACCTGGTTTTCACAACTAAACTTCCTTTTTTCTTGGTTTTATATTTTTTTTTATATGTTGTTTTTTTTATATTTTTATTTTCTTTTTCTGTTTTTTTTTATTATTTTCAATATCAGAGCAGCTAAGAAGTAAGTGAAGGAGAAACACTGATGTGTCTATCCATCACTTCCATTTCCCATTGTTGTGAAATCCACTGTATGAAATCTTCCTTGTTGATAGGCTCATTATACAATTTGAGCCGATGGCCATTGACCACAAATGTACATGCCTCATCATCGATTGTTTGAAGTTTGACTGAGCCATTGTCATATACCTCTGTAATCTCATATGGACCAAGCCAATGAGTTGTAAATTTGGCTTTGAAGTCTTTGAACTTTGAGTCAAACAATAGTGCCCAGTCATCGATATGGAATTGTTTCTTTTTAATAAACTTGTCATGCCATTGAGCTCTCTGTTGTTGGATCAAAATATTGTGTTCTATGGAAGCATGCCTCATCTCATCCAGTTGATTCAATTGGAGTATTCTTTCTTGTTGTGCCTCAGAAAGATCCATACCCAAATCTGTTGCTAACTTGAAAGTATGAATTTGAAACTCTATAGGGAGGAGAACTTGCTTACCATAAACAAGCTAATAAGGGGAAAAACCAGTACTGTTTTTCCAAGTAATCTGGTATGCCCATAAAGCTTCAGTAAGCTTAGATGACCAATCCTTCCTATGCATCTAGACAGTTTTGGTGATGATTCCTTCTAAAGTCTTGTTTGTAGATTCCACTTGGCCATTTTCTTGCGGATGGTAAGGGGTAGACTTTCTGTGCTTAATTTTGTACTTTTCTGCTATCTCCTGCACTAGTTTGGAGGTAAAATAGGCACCTTGATCAGTTACAATCTCTCTAGGCACCCCAAACCTGACAAATATCTCCTCAAAAATAAATTTTACCACAGTCTATTCGGTGGCTCTTGGTAATGGTTTGGCCTCTACCCACTTAGTAACATAGTCTGTACAGACCAAAATGTACTTCTTTCCTTGTGATGGTGGATGAATTGGACCAATGAATTCAAGGGCCCACTTTTCAAATGGTTCAATGAGTATTTGTAGTTGGAGTGGCATTTCATCAGACCGAACTGGCCATCCCATCCGTTGACAATTATCACAGCTTCTAACATACATTTTAGCATCTTTGAAAATAGAAGGCCAATAATACCCCAAATTGAGTATCTTGTATGTTGTTCTTTTATCTGCAAAATGGCCACCACACGGTTCATCATGACATGCCTTTAAAATATCTAAAATTTCATCCTGTCGTACACATATTCTTATAATTAGATCATATCCTGTGTAAAAGAGATCACCATTAACCCATATATGCCTAGCACTTTGTTTAATAATCTTTTTCTTTTCTTTAGATGTCATAGATGGTGGTAATTGTCCTGATGATAAATAGTTAGCAATGTCAGCATACCAAGGAGTGATAACAGAAATTGCAAATAAGTGTTCATCAGGAAAACAATCTCACCAGTATTGTGTAAACGAGACAGGAAATCTGCCACTTGATTTTCTCGTCCAGGCCGATCTAAAATAGTGATATTGAATTCCTGCATTAACAAAAACCATCTAGTGATCCGACCATTAGTGATAGATTTATTCATTAAATATCGTAAGGTTGAATGATCTGTATGGACAAAAATTTCATAGCCAGTTATGTAATGACGGAATTTGTTTACAGCATGAACCACTACCAACATCTCCTTTTCAGTGACTGTATAGTTCAACTCTGTAGGTGTCATATTTTTACTAATAAAATAGATGGCATAAGTCATGGTATGCTCTTTTTGTCCCAACGAGGCCCCTATTGCAGTAGCAGAGGCATCAATAGAAATATGGAAAGGCAATGTCCAATTTGGTCCCCTTAAAATGGGAGCAGTTGAGAGCTTCTCTTTAATTGTCTGAAATGCAGATTGACAGTCAGTATCCCAATTAAAAGGCACATCCTTTGAAAGCAATTTAAACAATGGCAGAGCTATCTTACTAAAATTTGCAATAAATCTACGATAATAGCCTGCATACCCTAAAAAGCTTCTTACATCTGTTTGACTTGTTGGTTCAGATAAATTTTTAATGATTTGAATTTTAGTAGGATCCACTTTTATTCCAGATGAAGAAATGTGATTTCCTAAAACTATCCCTTCAGTCATCATCATAAAACACTTTTCGTTACTGAGGGAAAGATTTGAGTCAACACACCTTTTTAAAATTTTCTCCAAGCTTGCCAAGGAATCTTCAAAGGTACTTCCATACACAGAGAAATCATCCATGTAAATTTCAACACACTCATGAACTAGATCTGAAAAGATGGCCAAGACTGCCCTCTGAAAGGTAGCTGGGGCATTACATAAGCCAAAAGGTAAAACCTTGTAGGCATATGTGCCCCAGGGACATGTAAAGGTGGTTTTGTCTTGGTCTTCTTTTGCAATACTAATTTGATTATACCCACTAAAACCATCTAGAAATGAAAAATATTCTTTTCCAGCTAAGGTATCCAACACTTGATCAATAAAAGGCAATGGAAAGTAGTCTTTTAATGTTGCCTTATTTAACACCATGTAATCCACACATATGCGCCATTTACCATTCTTTTTAGGAACAACAACCAAGGGGGAAACCCATTGGCTGTCAAAGATGGGGTAAATAAATCCTACTTTCAACAACTTCTGCAACTCTTCTTTAACTATCTCTTTTAGTATGGGGTTCATTCTACGTTGCGGTTGTCTAAGAGGTATGATTTTATCATCTGTGTAAATGTGGTGAGTGCAAGTTTCATGATGAATACCTAGCATATCAGTGTACTCCCAAGCAAATGCATGGGAATGTTTATTCAGCAAAGTAATCAACTGTTCTTCCTGTGATGGAGTAAGATGTGCACTTATATTCAAATGTTTGCCTGGACTGATTTCAACTGTTTTACTTTGAATATCTGTGATTGAATGAACATTAAAAATATCATGAAGTGCCAATGCTAGAGAATGTACTGTGCAATTTTCCTGAAAATTATAACCCAAAACTTGATTTGCTACAGCATATTTCATATCTCTTAATTCTTCAGAAATATCAGGTTCAGCAATGAAATAATCTAACAAATCCTCGTTGTTTTCTTCCTGAAAATCAAAGAACTGATTGATACTTAGGATGGGCTGAATCACTTCTTCTTCTTGTTCTTTGGTCTCATTAATCCATGACAGCTGATCTAATGTAGAAGGTATTTGGGCAAAAGGGTAAAGTGCAATTTGTTTTCTCTTTGTCCCATGTGAAATAAGCATACTTCCTAACCTACATCCTATGAAAGAATCCGTTGTTTCCAACTAGGGTCTGCCAAGAATCAATGGGTGCCCTCCTAAATTAGACTTTGGCTGTAGCACTATAAAAGAAACAGGATACTCCCAGGAGTCTAAAGAAACAATGATATCTTCTAAGATCCCTTCAGGTGTAATTTTAGACCTGTCAGCTAGTTCCAAAACTGTTGTGGTTGGTCTGAGATTTGTCAAGTGAAGGTATTCCATTGTCTTTAATGTCATGACATTAATGGCAGCACCTAAATCAATCAATGTTTTTGGAATTGAAAAATTATTGATAGTAATTGTAACCATTGGGATTCCAGGATCTACTTACTTTTCAATGAAAACAGTGTTAGACATTAATCCTACTAGATTGCCTACCACATGAATTTTTTATGGATCCTTCCTTCTTTTATTAAGACATAATTCCTTAACTGCTTTAGTGTAAATTGGAATATCCTTTATAGCCTGCAGTAATGGAATTTTGACATACACATTGGTTAACTCATTCAAAACATCAAAATCAGGTAGGGAGATTGAAGGTTTTTCTTTAACCAACCTTTCTGGAAAAGGAGGTGTATAAGATACTAATGTTTTCCCTTTTTTACTGTGATTTTCTAACTGAGATTTTTTTGTATTTAATTTTTTTGGAGTTTTCTCATTTTCTGTTTGTTCTTCTAAGATAACAGGAGATTCTTTTTGTAAAGTTTTCCCAGATCTTAAATTGATATTTTGTAGTGGGAGGATTGAGTAAGGAAGCGGCATTCCATCATCGACATTATACATGGGTCTGTCTATTTTATTATTTGGATTTGGAATTGGCTGGGCTGAGAGTTGTGTAGGCCGAGGTGGAGGCTGATTGGATGGAAATTGAAGCTGTTGAGGTGGTGGACCCAATTGAGGAGCCATGTTGTTGGGTTGTTGAAAAGATGGAACTTGGAAAGATGGGGCTTGGACTTGATTCTACTGGTATTGGGGATAGACAGAAGGTTGTTGATAGGGCTGAAAATAGGCATGATGATATGTTTGGTTACCATGGGCATATGCTCTCCAATTTGGAGCAGATTGGGTTAATGGAGGAGACCAAGTTTGCCAGGGCATGGGTGCACTCCATGAATTCTGAATAGGAGTTTGATAATTTGTATGAAATGGCTGCATAGGATCTTTAGACATACCTGAAAATCATGGCTTCCAAGGTCTTTGTTGTCCCATAAAGTAGAGAGACTCCATGCTTTGATTCTCCTCCATTCAAGCTACCTGCAATTCTTTCAATCTGGGGCAGTCGTCAGTTTTGTGATTAAAACTACATAAGCCACAAATTTCAACAGCATTTAAAGGACATTCTTTTAGTGGGTGTTTCTTCCTACATTTAGGACAAAAAATAGACAAGGCTTGATCTTGTTGGTCCTTTTTTTCTTGTCTTTTCTTGGTTTTTGCTACTTCGACTTGTGTGCCCAAGGTACTCAATAAATCAGTCTTGAAATATTCTAGCAGATTTCCAAGCTCAGCCCTAGAGATACCACTGTTTGCAAATTTAGTTACTTTGGTAGTGATATCCCTTTTTCCAGTTCTAGCCTTTCCTCTTGAATATTTCTGACATAAATATTGTATTTCATCAAAGGGAAGGTAAGAGATGTCACCTTTTCCCATAACATTCAAAATATCCAAATACTCTTCTCTTATTCCTTTTAAAAATATTGTTCTAATCATCTCTGGTCTCAAAGAATTGTATTTAGATTTCTGCAGGTTGTATGAGAATCTTTCCAAATACTCCTCCAAACTCTCATCTTCCTATTGAGTCATTCCAAAAATGTCATCTTTTAGATCCTTTGATCTGCAATATGCCTGATATTTTCGAAGAAAGATCTTCCTCATCTCATCCCAGCTAGTAATAGAATGCTCTCCTAAACCCATGAACCATTTCAAGGCAACTGCTTTAAGGGTAGCAGGGAAAAGACGAAGCTTATGGGTGTCATCAGTGTATCCATAAGTTCGACACAAGATATCAAACTTGAATAGGAAAGAGTCAGGATCTTCAGAGGTCATGCCATAGAAGTTTGGTAAGACAGATGGCGGGATATTCTTCATTTTTACCTCTTCTCCTAGGATGATACTAGTGTCCAAAATGGGAAATTTAAAGGTGGCTTCCTGATCTTCTTCTGTCCTTTCATCCCTCTCATGTCTCCTTTCTTCTTCCCTTTCATGTCGCCTCTCTTCTTCTCTCTCATGCCGCCTCTCTTCTTCTCTTCTCTCTTGTCTTCATTTGTTTTATATTTCTAACATTCTCTCATACTCCCTTCTATGTTCTGCAGTTGGCCCTTTTGATGTTTCTTCCTCAGCCATTTTAGAAGTACCCACTATTGAGATGAATCCTTTTGGAAAAGAAGGTCTTGTTACTTCTGTTTTTGGGGGGTTTTTGATAAATCTTCCTTTCTCGTCTCTTTGTCTTGACATAAAACTAAAATCTATTATTTGTTTTTGTTTGAAATTTTGTTTTTATCAGAGAACTAAAGTTCCTAAGCCTACTTCTATAATGCCTCCCCAGCAATGGCGCCAAATGTTGGGCTCCAATCTACTAATGCAGATCAAACCTTGAGTTTATGTCAATCCGGGTTGGTAGACTTAGAGGCATATCCAAGTATAAGGACTCAAAGCTAGACTTGATTTGGAAATCTAGTTATCTAAGAAATAAGACTATTAAAAGATTAAGTTACTGTGATTTGAAAACACAAAAATTCCCTTACAGGAACAGTTTCATTTGCTCTTTCAATTACACAGCAATTCATATGTGAAAGCAATTTGTATGTAAAAGCTTCTAAGATAATAAAAACTATTACAAATTAATCTTAACCCTAAAATATGAATTATAAAACTCTGCCTATTATCCCAGCATTGAATAAGCAATCAAACATTAATTCCCTTTACAAGAAAGCATTCGTAATGTGTAATTGTTCTTAATAATCCATTGTTGAACAGTCAAGCAATGCATAGTAAGGTGAGATAGTAGTTTGAACCATTCTCCAGTATGTATCCAATGAAATAACAGAGATTTATAAAACTGATGGAAAGCAATTTAACTAATTCTACAATAAGAAAATCAAATCCTACAGGAATTAAAACATACCACTGGCAATAATCAAATCGTTTGCAACGATCCAAATCGTTCACTGGAAAATAAAAGGGGTGTGCAGACTCGACAGAGGGGGCCCTCCAATGCCTCGTTCACACACAAAATTGAAGAATCGCAAAGCTTAAACTTTAAATATATTCACCATAAAATCGATCATACACAGTAATAGAATAACGTAGTCCAAAATAGCATGCGTTTTCTCCAAAATCGTGATCGATTTATCCTCTGTTTGATGAAGTATTTATACAAAGACTTTGAAAAACTAGAAATGCTATTAATCTGGAAACTAATTAATGAAACATAGTCCTCGAGATCCTCTATCAGATCTGTGAAAATCAACAAAATCGGAACTGCCCTGCTTTTGTGTTGAGTGGTGGCATAGGTGGTCGTCCTTGACCGACTTTGATTTGACACCTATGAGAGCCACATCATCTATTCATTGGAAGTTTATCCATCCTTGGACACTGAGGATCTTTTCTCCATCTTTCAGTTCACGCCTAGCTGGCCTGCAAGTGTTCAACCTTGGAGACATTACGGGAAGTTAGCACATCCTGTAATCCTGAAAAAAAAAACTTAATTTAAATGCTTTAAAAATCTCAAAATTCAATTTGTTAAAAAGCAATGACATTTATACCTTTTAACCAAAGTTTGTGGGTGAATTTAAAGCTTTATAAATTAGTATGAAGGTTTTATGGAGGAAAATGGAAGATATTTAGGTGACAAAAAGAGGTCAAAATGGTGCCCAACACACACTACCTGAGTTACTTAGAGAATTGTGTAGGAAGAAGTTGTGTTGTAATCACCTACCCTTAGCACATGTAATGTATCTAGTTAAGGAACATTCTCTTAAAGTGTTCATAGATTGGTTAGATTGGACTTTGTCTTGTTAAGTGGTCCACTTGTAGAACTAGTATAGGGTTTGCTTGTAATTACTCTCTTCCTTATTCCTTAAATAGAAAGGAGGGTGCTTCTCTTGAGGATATTGGGTTTTCTATTTTGCGAAAAGTAAAGTTAAGAGTAAAGTAGTTGTGATAAATATATGTGCAAGGATGAAATATATACTTGACATAGAATCCTCCAGTTTGCTACCAGTCTTCCTTTAGTGGTCAAATTCTAGGCTGAAACCATGTGGCCATAAGTGAAATCTTTGGATTTTTTTTTTAAATCCATCAATAGGCATCGCTTTTTCGATGTTCTTTCGACACTCCAGTAAACCTATCTAACGGCCGTGTCATGATTCCGACGCTTTCGCCCGTCGGATGACCGAAGGTTAAAGTGTCGGACTGCGTTGGAATCCTGACTCTTCTATTGTCAGAGTGTGTCGGCTTTCCGACGGTGTCTGGATTAAAAACCGATGACACCGCCATTACTCCAAAACTTTTGTCCGACGGTTTATACAATTTTGGTTTGCACTTCGGAAGGAAAAATGATTGAATATGTGACACAATGGTCTGTTGGATATTTGAACCACATTAGAATACTGTCAAATATCCGATGTTAAGCCACCGACGCCAAAAAAAAGTGCATGTGTCGAAAATGAGACAGAGAAGTGTCAAATTTCAGACATGCATGGTGTCGGATTTTGGGTTGAAATTCTGTTGTGAACCAACCTCCACCGTCAATCTCTTTTTCCCTTTATCGCACATTATTGATCAAATCCAAGCTTTAATTCCCTTCAATGGTCATTTTTCCAATCTCTTGCCCTCTTGTCCATTGTGCAAATTCCTCCAGCAGATTCCTTGTCGCCATCGATATTTTCACTCTTCATATCTAAACCGTTAATCTTTCATAAAAATATGTCAACGCTTTATACTTTCCCTTAGTCACCTTCTGCCTCTAGCATGTTGTTCTATGGGGAAATGAATATCTTAGCCTTCCCTCAAGCACCTGAATTCTCAGCTTTGTGGTCATATTTCGATAATTCAAACTACATAAGCTCTTGATTTCATGTTAAGCCCTTCTTAGCTATTGTACATCAAAACTGTGCTAAAAAGTATATTTCATTTTTTTGTTGTTTTTTTTTATACTAATACATCATGTTTTATGTTACAAATATTGGACCATCATGCTCACCCGGATCATCACCTATTGAGAGGTGAGGGGCAGTTAGAGAGATTCCTTTCCCGCCGTCGATATTTTCACTCTTCATATCTGAACTGTTGATCGTTAAGTTATGTCAACACTTTATACTTTCCCTTAGTCACCTTCTACCTCTATCATGTTGTTTTATGGGGAAATGAAGAGCTCATCCTTCCCTCAAGCACACGACTTCTCAACGTCGAGATCATATTTCCAGAATTCAAAATACATAAGCTCTTAATTTCACGCTCCCTTCTTAGCTATTGTACATCAAAACTATGCTAACAAGTATATTTCATTTTTTTTGTTTTTGTGATAATAAGACATCATGTTTTATGTTACAGACATTGGACCATCATGCCTACCCGAATCATCACCTATCGAGAGGCGTGGGGCAGTTAGAGATATTGCGGTCTAGAACATCGAGTCTGGGGAAGAGCTACAGGAGATCAAGGAAAACCTACAAAGGATAACCATAGGTGTCCCACACATCTCCATTGATGACCTTCCCTAGAGCTATCAATGCCATAAAATAGGATTTTCAAGTCGTTTTGGGAGATTACTTCGTAGGGTAGCTCATGTTGTCATGTGTTTCCACAAGCATGAGGAATAACTAGGAGTCATTTCCATCTACAGTAATGTACTGAAATATTAAGAGATTCATATTTTGATGTACTAGAATGTGGAAATTGAACCCAGGTGTTAGAACAATTACACTCACAACAATTGCCAATTACACATGCAAATTACTCACAAAAGGAGACTGAATATGGAGCAGAACACTAATCTGTATTGAATAAGTGTACAATATCCAACCCTGTGAAGTCATAGGCTGCCACAATAAATAATTACATGAGAGATTCGAATGCATAAGGATGCCATTCAAATTTGGTCAAAAGAAGCCTTACTAAATCTAAGCAAATCCCCCATAGGTGCATAAAGCAGTTTCCAAAACTGTCTAGGAGCTCACGAATTGGAAAAATCAATTAGGCAAGCTAATAGGTGGTGGAAGGACAACGCATACATTATTTTCATAGGAGAAAAGAGTGGAGGATGTTGAGGAAAAAAAACAAGTTAACTTCACCTAGTCAAACTTTCCCAATTGCCTTAAAACTCAGAAAAAGCAGGCAATAAAGAAGAAAAAGTAGACATGTGCTAGGGAGGCCAGGAATAAAGTAGATTTGATTCCAAGAGGTTTCCCAAGAACTCCATGACTCAAATTTAGAAATTTTTACCACTATGGATGTGTGGAGGACAACTTGCATAAGGTGGAATATGGAAACTAGGCAAATAAGACAAAAATTGGATTAATTAATGTCTAAGGTAGCTAACTATGGGTTGATTATTCTAACACCCCCCCTTAAGCCTAACTTATGAGTAAAATATCAGAAAATTATAGGGCCTAGCAACAAGGCTTAGTCACCCTTTACATACTGCATGTCCATTTAACCAAGGAAAGAGGCAAAAACCCAGTGGGAAAAATCCTCCCTTAAACATGGACAGTAAAACAAAATTTGGAAATCTTGTCATCACTCATGCTTCACAGCATGATCAGCAATCCCCAGCAGTGATTTGAGATTGCTGAATGTCTTCTCACAAAAAACTTTTGTGAAGATATCTGCTACTTGTTCTGAAGATGAACAGAAGAGTAGGTGAATGGTGCCATCATGCACAAGCTGTCTGATGTAGTGCATATGGATCTCAATGTGTTTGGTTCTCTTCTTCTAAACTAGATCATTGCATATTAGAATGGTACTTTGATTATCACAATAGATGGTAGTTGAGTATTCTGATTCGAATCCACACTCTCCAAGTAACCCTTGCAACCATAAACATTGAGTTGTTGCATTTACAACTCCTCTGTACTCTGCTTCTGTAGATGAGAGTGCAATGGCAGTCTGTTTCTTGCTTGACTAGCTGATTGGCCCTTCTACAAGAATGAACACATATCCTGATGTTGACTTTCGATCTATTTTGTCACCTGCCCAATCACTGTCAATAAACCCAATCAAATCAAGATCAGATTTAGCTTTGTAGAAGATCCCATGAGTCCTTGTTCCCTGAACAAAGTTAAGGATCCTTTTGGCTGCTCTCCAATGGATCTCATGAGGCTGATCCATGTATATTGAAGCCACACTTACTGCATAATAAATATCAGGTCTAGTATGTGTAATATACAACAAACATCCAATCAACTGCCTATACAGTGTATTGTTTACCATAGGTGAAGAATCAGCTTCTTCAAGCTTAACTCCTGAAAGGAAAGCAGTCTTGCTTGGCTTGCAATCCTTCATATTGAATTTGTTTAGAAAATCCAAGGCATACTTGGACTGATGTACTTTGATTCCTTCTTTGGTTTGAACAATCTCGAGCCCCAAGAATTGGCTCAGTAAGCCCAAATCTGTCATTGAGAAGGCATGGTTCATTGCATCCTTCAAGGAAGCAATTTCATCCTTTGAGCTTCCTGTAATGAGAAGGTCATCAACATACAAAAAAATTATCATTCATGAACCATGAATCAGCTTCAAATAGACATTTGGATCTGATTTTCATCGAACAAAATTCAGCGATAGCAGAAAGCTATCAATCTTGGCATACCAAGCCTTGGGGGCTTGCTTAAGCCCATACAATGACTTCTTTAGCCTGCACACAAGAGATGGGTTAGTAGCAAATCCTTGATGCTGCTGCATGTATATCTATTCAGTGAGATCTCCATTCAGGAAATCACACTTCACATCCATGTGGTGTACCTCCCACTTCTTTGAAGTTGTAATGGCTAAGGCTAGCCTGATGGAGTCCATCTTTGCCACTGATGCAAAGGTCTCATTGTAGTCTATGCCATGTACCTGTGAGTAGTCCTTGGCTACCAATCTGGCCTTGTACTTCAGAGGTGAAACATCAGCAGCAAATTTGGTTTTGTAAACCCACTTACACTGAACTAGCTTCCTCCCTGGGGGAAGATCAACCAGCTCCCAAGTGTTGCTCTTCTGGAGTGAGCTGAACTCTTCTTTCATGGATATTTGCCATATTGGATTATTTGCTGCATATTAATATGTATGTGGGTCTGATTCAACCATCATATAGAATTTCTCTGCAAATATAGTATCTTTCATGCACAGAGCACTCTCAAACTGAGATCTAGTCCTGCTAGAATCATTAGGATTTCTAGCTAGTTCTCCAGCTACATGAATGGTCTTGGCTGCCCATTTTGGTCTTGTAGGACTGTTAGGATCTGCAATCAAATCATCATTATCAGACATATCAGAATCAGCATGTTCAACTATCTCTTCACTTACATTTAGAGGTTCTGGTGGTGAAGAGGATTCTCCAACTTCCACTGCTGCTAGGGGTTCTTCTTGAAATTGAACACACCTTTCAATGAAGGCTTTGTTTGTGCTCAAATTCATCAGTTTGTACCCTTTTAAATCTTCAGATTACCCAACAAATAGACACTCTTGGATTTGGGGCTTCAAAGCCTTCCTCTTTTCTGTTGGAATTCTAGCCCAAGCCCTTGAGCCAAAAAATCCTGAAATGGGTCACATCTGGCTTGTGCCCACTCCATGCTTCAAAAGGAGTCATACCATCAAGATTTTTATGAGGCACCCTATTCTAGATATAGGCTGTACAGTTTATAGCTTCAGCCCAAAAATTTGGTGGCAAAGTCTTAGCCTCCAACATGCAGGTTGCCATCTCTTTCAGTGATCTGTTCTTCCTCTCAGCAACACCATTCTGTTGTGGTGTGTAAGGGATAGAATGTTGCATCCGAATACTTGCATCTACACAATATTGAATGAACTCAGACTTGACATACTCACCACCATTGTCAGATTTGAGGCCTTGAGTTTCCTCCAAGACTGGTTTTCAACCAAAGCCTTAAAGACTTTGAAGAGGCCAAAAACTTCAGACTTGTGTTTCAGGAAGTAAACCCAGCAATACCTGGAAAATTCATCTATGAATGTCAATGCATATTTGGCCTGACTCATTGACATATGAGAAAATGGGCCATAAACATCACTGTGGATCAACTCAAGAGGTGCAGAGGTTCTCTCATGACTAGCTCTCTCAAATTTATGCTCTGGGTGTTTTCCTAAGATGCAACCTTGACAGACTCCTTTGGAAAACTTAATCTTGGGTAACCCTATGACCATTTATTTTTCACTAAGATTAGAAAGATACTTGTAATTGAGGTGGCCAAATATTTCATGCCAAAGCTTGCTTGCCTCATTAGCATGAATCAGAAGAGCATAGGGGTTTGAGTAGGGTAGGAAGTGTGAGAACATGTATACCTTCGAAGTGTGATTTGCAACTCCTTTTGCAATGACTTTACCACTTGAGATCTCTTTGATCTCAACTTCATCAAGGGAGAATATGACCTTCTTTGGAGACCCTGTGTGGGTCATCTGATACACTGATAAGAGGTTAGAGGCAAGACCTGAAACATACAATACATTGTTGAACTTACCATGGTCAAGATCAATCCTCCCTTTGCCCAAACTTTCAGTGAGAGAGTCATCTCCCAGTACTATTGGTGGACCTTTCAACATGTCAAGTGAGGTGAATTCCTCCTTGGTTGAAACCATATGTCTTGAAGCTCCAGAATCAATGATGAAACTAGGTGAGCTTGATGTGCCAGCAACCAATGCATGAACTCTCTCTCTATCTTCTGAATTTGATCCTCCTTCCCTCTTCTTTGAGCTGTCTGGAAGGGAGATGCCATTCTTCTCCGGGAGTTGGGTCAGCATGTCTATTTGCTTCTTCATGCAGGAGCTTTTAGAATGATTTCCCTTACTGCAGTATACGCACTTGCTCATTTCTCCTTTGTTCTTCTTCTTCTGGGGGTTCTTTTTGGAACCTTGAGGCTCCTCCAGAGACTTGTTCTTGTCTCTCTTTTGCTTAGGTGGCTTCTTAGATTTCTTCTTGCTTTTTGAATCCACCCTCGAATCTATAGCAACCAGAGCTTGGTCTTTGGAAGTTTTGATGGTGCCCATCATCACCAATTTATCTTGTTCTTGTGTGAGAGATTCCATGAAATCTGCAAGGCTAGGCATTTTCTAGGCTCGAGCTATCAACTTTGTGGCATAGAAGGTTGACACAAACACTGAATAGTCATGACCAAGCTTTGAGAGTATAGCCAAAACTAGTTGTTCATCCTTCTTTTCGATCCCACATTGTTTTACTGCAAAACAAGTGCTTTGAACTTGGAAAAATAGAGTTGCAGGGATTCAAAGCTATTGGGACTCGGGGAGATAAATTCATTTTCAATTTGATGTCCCCTCATCTCATCTATCTTACCAAAAATATCAACAAGCTTCTCCCATGCTTCATTTGGTGATGTTAATCCATCAATATGGAAAAGGAGGTCTCTAGATATGCTCAGACACAGGAGACCATAGGCCTCATCCCTCCTATTGTGCCATTTAATCTTCTCTGCAACTGCATTGGGCTTTGCTTCTGTTGCCATAGTCACTCTGTAGAGGCCTTTCTCTCTCAACGGTATCTCCATCTCTGCTTTCCATTCAAAGAAGTTAAATGGAGTCAAGATGATCTTCTGAGATTGATTGATAGCTCAAAAATTGTCCCTCCAGTCAACAGAATGCTCCCAGTCAATGATGTCAAACCTGCAATAGAAATTGGAAGGAGAGAAATTGATCTACAAAGGCTCTGATGTCATGTGGAAATTGAACCCAGGTGTTAGAACAATTACACTCACAACAATTGCCAATTACACATGCAATTACTCACAAAAGGAGACTGAATATGGAGCAGAACACTAATCTGTATTGAATAAGTGTACAATAGCCAACCCTGTGAAGTCATAGGCTGCCACAATAAATAATTACATGATATATTTGAATGCATAAGGATGCCATTCGAATTTGGTCAAAAGCAGGCTTACTAAATCTAAGCAAATCCCCCATAGGTGCATAAAGCAGTTTCCAAAACTGTCTATGAGCTCATGAATTGGAAAAATCAATTATGCAAGCTAATAGGTGGTGGAAGGACAACTCATACATGATTTTCATAGGAGAAAATAGTGGAGGATGTTGAGGGAAAAAAACAAGTTAACTTCACCTAGTCAAACTTTCCCAATTGCCTTAAAACTCAGAAAAAGCAGGCAATAAAGCAGAAAAAGCAGACATGCGCTAGGGAGGCCAGGAATAAATTAGATTTGATTCCAAGAGATTTCCCAAGCACTCCATGACTCAAATTTATCAAGTTTGACCACTATGGATGTGTGGAGGACAACTTGCATAAGGTGGAATATGGAAACTAGGAAAATAAGACAAAAATTGGATTAGTTAATGTCTAAGGTAGCTAACTATGGGTTGATTATTCTAACATGGAAGATTTTGGCTTCATATTTTGATGTACTAGAAGCTTTTGGCTTCAGATTTTTGCCTTAGTATCATTATAAAATATTTATAAAAAATGACTTTATACAAAATGGTGTGTCTATTATGGTGTGTTTCTACATGAATGGCTTCTTATGGTATGTTTGTTTTTACACATGTGATCTATCTTGAATGAAAATTAAATATGATTTATGTACCAATCCAAAACGTAATTAGCTAGTGAGTCAGCAACTACATTTAAATGTCTTGGAATATGTTATTATGTAATAAACTCAAAGGACCTTTCCAAAAGATTTACTCTTTGGAACAATACAAAAATTAAGGGATTTCAGATAGTATAAACATGGTTTAACTGAGAAACAACTAGTTTTAAATCTAGGTAAACCATAATCCGACTCACATCATTTGACAAGGCAACAGTTGATAGTCTAATCACCGCATGATTTTCAACGAGATTTTTCATTGTGGGACCTAAGCAAGTTCCACCTGATCTTACCAAATCATTGGTAGAGGAATAAAGTACCCATGCCACTGATGTGATATTTAAGGTATGTTGGCTAGCACCATCCATGAATTCTGAATATAAGGCCATGTATTCATTCAAGAATGACACTACATAAGCAATATTAACTAGGATGAACCCTACATTCAAAAAAAATAAAAGTTCAAACTACACACAAAACACTCTATTAACAAAATGTACAACGTACACATGCAAATTTTTCTAAGCATAGTATATTTTGAGGTAAATCCCATTTTGAGGCTCACCTAAGGGTATCCCGCCATAATCAATTAGCTCATAAGCCCCTTTCTCTAAAACATGACTTACGATGTAAGGACCATGTCACATGGATTCTAATTTTTTGCCTCCCATTTTTTTGTGTTTTTTGTCATAAGTCAAGACCAATCACCTACGTTATAGAGGTAAGATTGAACAGATCGGTCGTATTGAGCTTTAATTTGTCATTTGTGTACCTCACTAGCCAAGGTTGCATCTCAACAAGTTTCATCCAGTTTGTTCAAATACATAAAACATTCTTCCTCTGTGGTGGTAATATTTAGAATTTCTACCACGAGTTTTAAAGAAGGGATTTCACACTCGATCGAAAGGGTTGCTTCCAGTCCATACACCAATTGAAATGGTGTGAAACCAGTTGATTTTTTCATGGTGATCCTATAATCCCATAATGTCGAAAATAGATGCAAGTTCCAACTAGACTTATCTCATCCTACCATCCGTTGAGGCATATTTTTCAAGATCTTATTGATAGCTTCAACTTAGCCATTGGATTGCAGGTGGTAGGGTGTTGATTTGTCACGACGAAAACCTATTTTAGTGCTTAATTTTGACATCATTCAGTTCTTAAAGTGAGAACCATGATCAGTCACAATGGCTTGTAGGACTCTAAACCTAGTGATGATGTGATTAAAAAGAAATAGGGAAGTATTTTTACCTTCTTCAACATATGTAGGCATAGCCTCATCCCATTTAGTGAAATAATCGATGGCCATGTTAATATCACCATTCCCACCGGATGAGGTAGGCTTACAGTGCATGAAATATATGCCCCATTTTTCAAAGGAACTGACAACAATAATGGATGGAGTGGAGCTAGGTGGGTGTGATTTTTAGATTGAAAAAATTGATAGGGTGCACATTTTTTCACGGATTCCATACAATCTTTGAAGATAGAAGGCCAAAATTACCCAGTGCATAGGATTTTTTGAGCGGTATACATCCCAGAAGGATGACCACCACAAGCTCTAGAGTGGAAATGATTCAATACAGTTTCATCTTTGTTATGAGTTAAACCACGTTGCAAAATGGTTTCAACGCCACAATGATACAAAGTATCATTAACAATAAGGTAGTACTTTGTGTGATGGAAAATACGACGACATTTGTCATGAGTTTCATTCAGTTGTAAACGTTGAGTTTGGAGATATAAAATCAAATCTCCATACCAAGGGTCAAACTTACTAATGAGGAACAAAGATTCATCAGGTAATGAATTAATGGGTTTTGTTTCCTCAGTAATACGGGGAAGATCACACATAAGTTCTGTGAAGACTAAACACTTCTTCGAACTAGATTTAGAAAACTCCAATTCAAACTCTGGGAGGATAAAAATGTTAGATTTTTATCATTCAAGCTAGCATTATGATCTTAGGATCTTTAACTGAGAGAATAACATGCACAGCAATCAACACAAGAGACAATATACACAAAGAATTTTCCTCGGGGAAACCATAAAGGAGAAAACCCTAAAACTTGCTCAGAGATGGAATCAGCACCAAAAGTAAAACCCAAAAACATAAAGATTATCTCCCGGCAACAGTAGTCTCTCTCTCTGATCCCAACAACTTCTCTCTCACTCATGCGCCCCAATGAGTGAGTGTGTGTGTGATAAATAGAGAGGCTCACTCTCTATTTATATTCTTTCATTCACTTGAAACCCACTCCAACATGTCAGCCTCATTTAATAATTACTTACTAGAGCCGACATCTCTAGGAGTGTCTAATAACCCTAGTGCCCCACAACTTGTGGGGACTTTGCCTCCTCCGACCAACAAGGAGGGTTATCCTTAACACAACAGTGGGGACTATTGCCTCGACTTACAATAACTCATCTAGGGATGACTTCTCTAGGATATTCTAATAACCCTAGGGCCCCACAACTTCAGGGAATTTAACCCTTGACCAATAGGAGGGTTACTCACAATGACTTGGCATTACTTGTTTACATTATAGAACCTCCTGATAGGAACATCAGGGCATGAAATGACTCAAATACATTACAAACACATCCTAGAATAAACATCGGGGTACAATATATAAGATATATGGATGAATATATTCCAAAGTTACAAATACATCAACACTCCGTCTTAACTAGGAACGTATTCTCTTGACACAATTTATCAGCACAAGTCTTCTTCTCTGTATCATCTGGATCATCATTGAATTCTTGTCATCTTCATCTTCAAGTCATCTTCATCTGGATCTGGATCATCACTCAATCTGGATCATCATCACTCAATCTAGATCATCACTCGATCTGGATGATCATCACTGGATCTAGATCATCACTCAATTTGGATCATCATCACTGGATCTAGATCATCACTCGATATGGATCATCATCACTGGGATCTAGATCATCACTCAATCTAGATCATCACTACTAGATCATCATCACAGGTTCTATCTCATGATTCTTCTCATCACAGGAAGTTCTACAGAGCCATCCCTTTTTTATGTTGGTTGTAGGCCTAGCCTCCATGTAGGTCTTCTTCAGTGCTTATATCTGACACTAAGTCCGAATGGCCCACCCAGGACTTACATCTGAACATGAGAGGAACACATCCAACACCATGTCAGAAAGGCACGCCCAGCACTCACATCTGACCATGATAGGAACCAATCTAGTCATGTTAGAAAGTCCCAGTACTTACATTCACCAGCATGATAGGACACGCCTACTATCATCTATGAAAAGGCACAGCACTCACATTCACCAGCATGATAGGACACACCTACTATCATCTATGAAAAGGGTCAGCACTTACAACCACCAACATGATAGGACACAACTACTATCATCTTTGGAAAGGAACAACACTCACATCCACCAGCATGGTAGGACACACCTACTACCATATGTGGAAAGGCATAGCACTCACATCCACCAGCATGGTAGGACACACCTACTACCATCTGTGGAAAGGCACAACACTTACAATCACCAACATGGTAGGACACACCTACTACCATCTGTGAAAAGGTGCAGCACTCACATCTACTAGCATGATAGGACACACCTACTATCATCTGTAGAAAGGCCAACACTCACATCCACCAGCATGATAGGACACACCTACTATCATCTATGGAAAGGCTTTGCACTTACATCTAATCATGTGGGAACCAATCCCACAGTCACATCAGAATGGCTCTCAATCCCAGACTGAGGATTCATGGTAACTGACCAGGTGCCTCCATTCAAAGAATGGCAACAGCCCTTATATCTAATCAAGTGGGAACACATCCCTCAATCACATCAAAATGGTCATGCACTCATATCTGATCATGTGAGAACACATCTCACATTCATATTAGAATGGCCCTCAGTCCTAGACTGAGTATTCCTGGTAACTGACCAGGCACCTCCATTCAAGGAATGGCAATAGCCCTTATATCTAATCATGTAGGAACCAATCCTACAGTCATATCAGAATGGCTCAGCACTCATATCTGACATGGAAGGAACCAATCCTCTCACCATGACAGAATGGCTTAGCCCTTACATATGACCATGGAAGGAACCAATCCTCTCACCATGTCAGAATGGCTCACGGACTCATCACTTCCCCTTGGAAGGAACCTCGATCTGGAGAACACCAAGCTTCTCCCTAAAGTACTCAAACTTCACTCTGGCTAATGGCTTCATCAACACATCAGCTATATGTTCATCCATCACAATATACTAGAGCTTCACTGCTCCTTTCTGCACCATATCCCTGATATAGTGATACTTGATCTCGATATGCTTTGACTTGTCATGGATCACCGGGTTCTACGACAACTTCACACAACTCTGGTTGTCACAATATATACAAGTAGCATCCAACTGGAGATCAAATAAATCAAACAGTAGCTTCCTCATCCATACTACCTCACAACTAGCTGAACATGTTGCAACATACTCTGCTTCAGCTATACTCAGTGCCACACAGGATTGCTTCCTACTAAACCAAGAGAACACACTTGATCCCATATTGAAGCAACACCCTGAAGTGCTCTTCCTATTGATGGCACTGCCTTCCCAATCTGAATCAACATAACCCTCCAGGTTAATCTTCTGATTTGCCTCATACTTGAGCCCATAATCAACTGTACCCTTTAGGTACCTCACTGCATTTTGTGAAACAATCAGGTGAACATGTCTCAATGTGTTCACAGCAAAGCAAGTATCCGGTCTCGTGTTCGTCATGTTCATCAAGGACCCAATCATCGGATGATACATCGTAGCATCAACCGCTTCTGATGAAGCAACACTCAGTAGCTTTAGGTTTGATGCCATAGGTGTGGTCATGGCCTTGCAGTCCATCATCCTAAACCTCTTCAGGATCTCTACTGCATACTTCCCTTGTTCAAGGAAGATTTCATCTGCATTCTTCCACACCTCCATGCCTAGAAAATAGTGCATCAACACATAACAGGAGCATCACTGGTCTTCCACCTTCAACCTTGAAGCAAAGGTTGGAATCCACTTTACTCTCAGTAAATCCTAGATTCATCGGTAATCTATCCATCCTGTCATACCATGTCGAACCTTAGGATATTCTACAGTCACTCCCTCTAAAGTGGAGCATCATACTCCCTCTATCTTCCATACTCTATGCACTGAAACATTCTGTACCGAAGTGACAAGTAGCTTCCTATGCTACTAATATTCTATGTATCCATCTAGGATCACTGGATACCAAGATCCTCTATTTTGAACTTTTTCAAAAGTTCTTCTCACACCCATCTGTGAGCTTGTCATCCTCTATAGGGATTCATCTTCAACCTTGTAGCAAAGGTTAAGATCTTCATCAAGCTCATCATGTATGTGTTATCCCATGGGTGTCTTATGAGCTCGTACAAGGCCTTCTTTCATTTGCACACATGATTCTACCTATCATGTGACTTCACTTCCAGTGGTTGCAATTGTCTCTTTGTATTCTATGTCTTCTTTTCATGAGAATTCTCATGCTACGAATCTTTCCTTGTATCCCATGATGTTTCCATCTACTGCATGATGGAACTACAAACTTCCCTTCATGTATCGATACTGCATCCTAGACATAATTCTTATTGAACTGGTCGTCCCTTTCTTCTTGGTTACTTATTCATGGCTGGAAGGTTCTGCATCAATGATGTCGCTGCATTCGTCATATTATTCTTCATCTTGAACTGTCGTCACTTGTTCTTCGAAACAAGTCTCATCCTTCTTTGCTTGTAGGCGATTATGTATGCGATCTTTCCTACAAGTCAAATGCATTAGTATGGTTAGAAACATTTCATAAGGAATATTCATACTGGAAAATTCTTATGCATAAATATATGATCATGCAACTATTTTAGCCAATACGACATTCATCCATATCTCACGAAAAATTTTCTAGATGCCTTCCATCTCCACCAGGACAACATTGAGATTGTGCACTAATCCAATATGTCAGCAAAGAGGTTTCATTCTAGATAAGTAGCAATGGAGAGTTGTATAGCACCATGAGATACTTACCCATCACATGCATATTAGTAGTATACTATCATTAATGAAAACATTCTATCATGCATAATACATCAACTGAATATAAACAAACAAAAAATAAAATAATATCATGAAATGACAATTGAATACTTATCTTTATTTGTTTCGTGAGCAGACTCCCTCTTGAGCCTTTAGCTTCATCATCTTCTTCATTCATCATTTCTTATCCAAATTCTAAGATGGATAATAGTTTCTTCGAGAGTTGAGTCCTTCATATTCCCCATCGCTTGAGGGATCTTCTTTTGATGGTGGGATATTGATCTTTGGTTGCTCCCATATTCTCTTCTCTTATTATGAGTCAAGCTTCTTCTTCTTATGTGTGCTCTTCCCAGACTCTGCTGAAAGTAATCACTTTCTTCTGGAAAACATTCCTCGCATGAATGAATCCCATGATCCTAGGATTCCATTCAAGGTGGCTATTACCACTTCTGCATTCTCCACTTCTACTACTACAAGTTGTTATTTGATTTGAGAGACCCTCGTAAAGTATGACTGTAGGGTCTCTGCATTCTGGATCTTCACATTTTTCAACTGTTTTCTCAAAGTCATATTCTGATTTATGTTCTTCCCTTTAAATAGCTTGGTCAAGGAATCAAACATCTTCGGTTTCTTTAGGGGAGACACTTGTGGTACAAGGTGATCCATGATTGAATCAACAATGATCTTCTTGGTCTTGACCAAGTTCTTCTTGTGTCAGGATTTTAGCCTCATCTCCCTCTGGAACTGGAACCTCTCTACTTATGTAGGTGTCCAATTCAATTTCTTCAGAGATATCATATACTTCCATGCTTGGAATCTGTAAACTTGAACAATCTTATCATCAAGCTGATGTGATAGATCACTTGGAAATGAGAACCTCAAATGGAAATAGCAAAAGATTAAATCTTACCGATTTGAGGTGTCCGTCCTAGTTCCGGAGCTGGTTGATCTAGGGTTTGTCAGAGAAACCAATTTTCAAAACTTGGAATCTTTCAGATCTGATTGGATAGAAAGATATATCTCTTCAAGGTGAGCTTTCCAATGTACTCATTTTTTGAAAACAGTGGAGGGAAGCTCCCGGAATAGAAATCCCTAGTTTTCCAATTTCTTCTGCAGAAATTCATGTTACTGTTTCTCTGGTATCTCTAAACTTACTACATTTCTGTGTCTAAAACTTTTCACTGAGGTATCCTTGCATGTCCCTATTCAAACACCACAAGTTTCATCAGAATTGGTTTCACCTATTGGGACTTATAATCATTTGCCCAAGGTGACCTGTTACAGGACTGTTCAAAACAGTGAAGTTGTACGGACTTCCACATGTCACTGTTTCATATTCCAGGTCTGAAACATGTACCACAAAAAGTACGATCCATTCCCTTTCGAGAACATCTTCAGAAATTTTATTTGGACCTTTGTAGCCCAAGATATAGCAATTCTCCCCAGGTGTCTTGTTTAGGGATGAATCCTGGAAGAGGATGGAACCCTAACTTGGAGGAATCATATCTCCCAGAATATAAAAAATATGAGGATGAATTTTGGATACGGTGTAAATCAGGATTGTATCTTCCGCCTGTGAAATTTTTAGCTCCTTATCCTTCTCCAATCCCGAGATATATCGAATGTACCGAAACTTAGCAGTTTTAGTATTTAGGGTTTTTCCAGCTCGGGGTCAAACTAGGGTTTGACTTTCCTAGAGTTTCACCCAACCAAAAATATTAACCCAGGTCTCTAAACTTCGATTTTGATGAGGAGAGAAATCCTATTCTAGGCTCACGCAAAAATTCCTCTTCTATAAGAATCCCTAATTTCCCGCACCAAAAACTGAAAATGCTCGGAATCGAATTCCGCTTCGACAGAAAGATGTGCCCTTCAATGGAGAGTTATCCTCGCATACTTTTGCTGATGGATTGTGGAGAGAGACCCAAAAATTAAGAATCCCTAGATTCTGTAGTTGGAAAATATCTTCTTCTCAGGTTAGCTCTAATTCCATGTTATATTTTTATCATTCAAGCTAGCATTATGATCTTAGTATCTTTAACTCAGAGAATAACATGCACAGCAATAAACACAAGAGACAAGAGACACAAAGAATTTTCCTCAGGGAAACCATAAAGGAGAAAACCCTGCAAATTCCTCAGAGATAGAATCGGCACCAAAAGTAAAACCTAAAAACATAAAGATGATCTCCTGATAGCAGTAGTCTCTATCTCTGATCCCAGCAACTTCTCTCTCACTCATGCGCCCCAATGAGTGAGTGTGTGTGTGATAAATAGGGAGGCTCACTCTCTATTTATATTATTTCGTTCACTTGAAACACACTCCAACATGTCGGCCTCACTTAACAATTACTTACTAGAGCCGACATATCTAGGATTTTCTAATAACCCTAGTGCCCGACAACTTGTGGGGACTTTTCCTCCTCCGACCAACAAGGAGGGTTATCCTTAACACAATGGTGGGGACCATTGCCCTGAATTACAATAACTCACCTAGGGCCGACTTCTCTAGGATAGTCTAATAACCCTAGGGCCCCACAACTGTAGGGAATTTAACCCTTGACCAATAGGAGGGTTACCCACAATGACTTGACATGACTTGTTTACATTATAGAACCTCCCGATAGGAACATTGGGGCATGACATGACTCAAATACATTACAGACACATCCCGGAATAAACATCGAGGTACAATATATAAGATATACGGATGAATACATTCCGAAGTTACAAATACATCAACAAAAAATCCAGTGAGAATATTTTCCCCCAAATAATTGCCGAGTTAAGATGTAATACAAAGAGTTAGAATATGCATACACAGGGGTTGTGCGGAGCAAAATGTAATGACAAAATTTCTGGACTATGATGACCATAGCCAGACCTAACTTCTCAACATGTGAGTGGCGGGTTTTTGAGTTAAGAGGACTCTTACTCAAGCAATGTATCACATGATCTTGTTCGTTATGATTTTTTTGTACCAACACCATGCCAATGGTGGTAAGATATGCATCCGCATACAAGGAATAATCCTTATCATAATTAGGTGGTTGCAACACAAGTGCATGTGATAGCATGCTTAAGGTTATCAAACACACGTTGTGCAAGATCATCCCAAACAAAGGGTGTATTCTTTTTAAGTAGATGCATAAAACCATGTATTTTTTTGACGTAGTTGCATACAAAATGACGCAAGAAGTTTTCCTTCCCTTGTAAACTTTGAATTTTCGTGATGTTGGTAGGTGGTGGTAGGGCCAAAATGGCCTCAATTTTTAGAGGATCAATACGGATTCCATCCATGGAAATAATGAATCCAAGCAATCGTCCAGTATCAACGCAAAAAACACATTTATATGGATTTAACTGGATCTTCTAGTGGCGACATCTAAGAAAAATCACTCTCACATGGTATACATGGTGTTCTCAATGTTGCGAATGAGCAGGTAGATCATCGAGATAGGGTTCCACTATATGTTTGATGTCATGGAAAGCATAAGACATGGCGCGTTGAAATGTAGCTCCAGCATTTTTCATACCAAAAGGAAACTTACAATAATAAAAGGTACCCCATGGGCATATGAAATTCGTCTTGTGCTGATAAGAAGGGAGTATCTCTATCTGATTATATCCAAAAAAACCATCCATAAATGAAATGATAACATTTTCAGCACAATTATCGATAATTCAATTGATATACGAAGTAGGGTAGTTGTCTTTTGGACAATCCCTATTGATATCTCTAAAATCAATACAAACACTAATTCTACCCTATTTTTTACTAATAGGAATAATGTTAGAAACCCATTCTGTCAATGGCACGGGATAAATGAACCCAACTCTAAGAATTTTTTCAAATTCTTACTTAATGGTTGTTTCTTTCTGTGGATTTATTTGATGGACTTTTGAGGAAATGGCTTGGCATTAGGGTATGTCCTGATCTCATGAATAATTATTGAAGGATAAATCCCCAACATTTATTTTCTTCGTATCTCCAAGTGAAAACATTTTGAAATTCTCTAAAAAGGGTCATGTATTTTTCAACTTCCTGAGAAGAACAGTTATGGACCAAATGGATATGTTCAATAACTCCAGGTTTCACTAATATATAGACTGAGGTGGTCTTTTTAATATTACTCAAATTACCTTCGTACTCAACATTTTGGATGAGTACAGGTGATTAAGGAGCAACTACGAGGTCAGATGAAACCAATGAATCAAAAACATTTTCTACCAATTGGTAATGGGGAAGGAAAGAAGATCGATGGTGATTATATTTCCAAGGAATCTCATCTAAGGACATGATGTCCATAATGGATTCATCCAATGCAAGGGGTTGTAAAATATATTCCATAGATGGATGGGGGGAATCCAACCAATATGGAAGATGGTAGGGATTTGATGCAATCACAAGGTGATTGTTAATATTGAGGTCAATAGAGGGGGATTGAATGGTCTAATAGATTTATTCAGATGGACTGAAAGGTATCAAATTAGGAATTGATTTACCTTTTATTGAGTTTTCATGACTCGTCGATATCATGTTAAAATATGTGACCTATGAATACGGAGGAGTGTTTTTCAATGGAAAGACTCCCATAAGCGAAGAATATTTAAGAAGGCCCACCCCAATGTTCTGATATTGCGAGGATGAAGATACTAGCTGAAATACAACATTGTTCGTAGAGATGGAATTTGTATCTATAGAACAAAAACATAATTGATTGATGGTGACAATCTTCCCTTGGAATGGAAATTTGACCACACGAAAAATGGATGATACAACTGCTTTCATTGCATAGAACCCATTTCTACCTAGGAGGAGATTGTAATATAAGGGAGCATTGAAAAATTTGACATGGATGGAACCTAATTTTCCCCCTAATTCTATCAACAAGGATGACAATAATTTGTAGGGTTGGAGACCACGACCATCAATGCCTTCAATGTCTTAGGTGATCATTAATTTTAGGAGAACCAATGGCTCGCCAACAAGATAGAGATGTGACTAAAGTCAAGGAACCTTCATCCAAAATGGTACAATGGACCTTTTCCCAGTAACTTTTGTGGATAACTAAAAGGAAAGTTGGTGGGAAAGTATCCACTTAAAATCCTCAAATTTAAAAGTGATGACATCGATATTTTCAGGATCCATAGCTCTAAGAATTGATAACAGGTTTTTCCTCTGTGTAGGACACATTTGGAGTACCTCAAGGGTTGACATAGCGCATGATGCTTAAGCCAAATATTCAAAAACATTATAGTATTGGGAAGCACATGAAATAGGATTGAATACCTATTTGCAAATGGTACTCATAGGTGGTCAGAGGACTGTGTCAAGAATAAGTTTTTCAATTTGAAGACCATTGGTTGGAGGTGGAATAGGAATGGAAGGTTTATCAACTAAAATATTATCACTCTTTTTCTCTGGAGGGGGGTCATAGCTCTATGATCTAGTTGTAAGGTGAACCGATTCACTGGACATCAAATTAAATTCGTCGATGGAAGATGAGGAAGGCCCATGCAAGGATTGATGGTCAATTAATTTTTTTTTATTAGGGAAACGATCGATCAAAATTGTCGTAGTGGAAGTGTTCTTCAAAAAATTATTAACATCCTCACGACAAGGACATTCTTTTATGAAATAATCACCTCCACATATTAGGCAAGGGAACTTATCCTTTCTCTTTGTTTTATATTAAATGTATGTAGTTCATGTTGTGTTATCACCTTGTTGATTCATGGGTTTTTTGGATTTATTTTTACCCTTTTTCCTTGTTCTTAAAAATTAAGAGGATTGCACTGCATTCACTTTAGTAGAAACAACAATAGAAGCACTCTTGGGATTTGGAGCATTCTGATTGGCTGGTGAAGTGGTCTGGTTTTTTTTCATGGATTTATCAAGATACTTTGTTTGGACAGAACCTAAAATGACATCAGCAGGTGGTTTTGTCAAAGGTCTTGAAGGGTATGAAGTAGGATGAGGAGCATTCAAAATTAAATCGTACAAAGTTCCTATCTGGGAATAAATCAAGTCTAGGTACTAAGCACGGATAATAAAATTATATTGGGTAATAGCACCTCCCACGGAAACATATCTTGCAATGGGTGGTAGTAGTGACTTGGTATACCAATCAGCTAATAATTGATCGGGGATGGGAATTGTAATCAGCATGTGTCACCATCTCCACTCATGTATATGATCAGATATATGGGCGGAAGTGGTATAGCGAAGTGAATTCAAAATATATGTACCCATTTCATCTCTAATTGGTAACTGGAAATGTGTCAAAAAGGACATTCCTAGAGTGTTAAAATCACAAAAGGAATGCTAAGGTAATTATATGTACCATTTGGCGGGAGATTCGGTGAGAGTCCTCTAAAAAGTCTCAAATGTATAGAACTATCCATGAGAGATTTGGACGAATGCCACAAGTGATAAGTCATCACATGGTTCTTTGGATCTTCACCAAGTTTACCATCAAATTTGGGTATTTCCAAAGGAAAATTAATAGGAATCAGTGGCCAGGAAGGATCATGTTGTATAGGATCATTAGTCAAACATGACAATTCTCGCAAATCAAACGTAGCTAGAAATGGAAATTGTCGGTTTGAATGTGGGTATTGTTAATATTGATATGGCATCTATGTACCAGTACGGCCATATGCTGATTGATGAAAAAGTGACGATGGTCCTCCCATAAAGGGTTGATTACGTGGTGGCGGGTTTCCGGTCGATCCTTCTAATGATCCCCCAGGTGGTCCTCCTGATGATATTCTAGGTGGTCCTCTTGGTGGTCCTCCAAGTGATCCTCCTATTGGTCCCCCAAGTGGGCCTCTGGGTGGTCCTCCTGATGATCCTCTAGGTGATCCTCTCGGTGGTCTAATGGGTGGTCCGACGGGTGGCCCCCCGAATGGATTCCCAAGCGGTATCCTAGGTAATCCCCCATGTGTTCCTCCAGGTGTGGGTACGTTCATCCAGTTGGATTTCCCCCATGAGGTATTCATATTTCCAGGGTAGGGGATCCTGAGATAAATGTTCCCTAAGACAATCAATTGGTAAGTTGATTAAACATTGTAGGTTGATTCCTTGGATAATCATAACCCCATGTGGTCTAATTGGGTGTAGGTTGTACCCATGATAGTTAGCCTATAAATGGAGGAGTGATCACCACACTTCTAGTCATGGAGTGACCACTAAATACGGGTTGTCACAAAGCGACATTCTTCCTAATGGTCAAAAAATGGCGTTCATTTGTGTAAGTAACATGGGTTAGTGATTACCCCCTAATTGTTGGATTTATAGGAGAGTTGGAACCAATTGGGATATTTTGAAGTGGTAGGGTTAGGATAGACGATTGGCCTGGATCATAAGAGACCATATTTTGTTTCGATATTCTTGAAGCAACAACAACATAAGACCGAGTAGGGGTATGGTATTCAGGACTAGATACTTCTAATGTGGCAGGTAAAGGAGACAAGATTTTTCTTCTTACATTCTCCCCCATCCTACGCACGTGAGCCATGGTATCATGAACTGAATCAAAAAAATCATCGTTTGAAAGCACCCTTTTGTTTTATAGCGATTGGGGTGTGACATATGACAGAGTGGAAGTACCATATTTAGAAATAGTTTGACCTAAATAAATATCCCAAAATGGAGTTGTTGGACAAAATTCAGATGCTACAGGATCATCTGGAGGTTGAGAAAATATCCAATCATGTGCTCCAGAATACCCTTCAAGTGGAAAATGAAAAGTTGATTCATGTGAAGAATGTTGTTGAACCATTTCCGGAGTGGGGGTAGATGGGTTTTAAAAAGAAGAAGAATCTTCTTCGGATTCATTAATTGGTATGCCTTCTCCATGTGGATCAGTCGTAACAGGTTGATCCATGGTTACGCCTTTGCTTCCTTCCTCGGAGGGAGGATATTCAGGAAGTAAACCTTGCAGCCAGCAAGATCTCCTTACAGGAGGCTCAACCAAAGTTTTTGGCCAAAAATTCTACCCTAAATTTTTTCTAATCAAAAGACACGCACAAAATTTCTACACTAGCTAAGGCCACAAGCAAACTTAGGTGATAGGAAGGGTGAAATAAGTCAAATCCTCTCCAGAGTGTCAAGTCGTCACAACTCGTGATATGCCATGGGGTCAACAGTAAAACATGATAAGGATGATTGAGATTGTACCCTTTCCTGAATACCCAACTACCTGGACTGTATGTGCATAGTAGCTCCCTATGTGCTGCTCTCACTATATTGCTCTAAAAATATGGTTGAATGGATTTACTCGAGTGATTACAGGTTCCTAAAAGGATCTCCTAATATACTCAAGGTACATGGGAGATTAAATCCATGTTAGTGCTGTCGAATGCACAACTATTAGAGAGGGGCCTTCCTATATACCATCGAGTACGTGAAAAACCTTTACATATACCTCAAGTGTATCTGAAAAGTCGTTCAATACATCGATTAGTACATTGAATAATCACATAGACCTCGGGATGCAGTGCAGGAAATAAATGAAAACTCCTATGTTTATATATGTTAGAATACATCTTCTATCCTATCACTCAAGTTTCTAAATATTTTAGCCTAAGCTACCACTTGATTTTTATTAGAATTAATGTGCCATTGATATTCATGCAATGAGTGCAATTAGATTGAATTATTATACAGTGTAAAGGAATGAATAATACCCACTGAACAAGACAAATTTCACAGGAAACGTACAATTATTTCTCAGTAAAATTACAGTATAAACTTCATTAATCCCAGCAGTATACAACAGTGTTACATAAAAATGCATTTGAATCATGTGGATAGGATTCAAATCACCAACTCAATATGACTGCATGGCAAACTAGAAGTGTCTAAATCACTATCGAAGCTCACTAGGCTAACTCGAGTTGTCTAATTCAGTCTCTTAATCCATTATAATTAGTTAAACTAGTCTAACTTATGTGGTAGGTGATAAGTAGGTGAGAATAGGTTCCTTCCCACATGCAGCCATGCAAGATTGCTGCTAACTGAACTGGAGGAAATCTAATTGAATGTAACTTAAGCATAAATAATCTTGACTAGTAACTGACTCACCAATTGCCAACAACTGAAGGAGGTTGGTGTCGGCACTCCCAGTGGCTCCTAAATTGTAGAGATTTGTCTAGGAGGTGCATATACTTATGCATGAAGGTGCATTCAGTTTCACTTAACCTCTATCTGTGTTCTCCACACTCTAGTGACGGGTGCATGTGACCCCATTGGCCCAAGTGGAACCAATGGTACTAGTGGACCCAATAATAACTAAATGACTCCTATGTTAGGCAAATATAATCTAACAGACCAGTTTGGACAAGGGAGGATTATAAATCCTTACACCCCCTCCCCGCAATCCTAAATTGGACAACTGTGGGCCCTGGCAACAAGGCCAAAAGTCATCGATATACAATCTAAAAGAAGAAAAAATGATGCTTAATAAACCGAGGAAATAGGGGAAAACCTCATGGGAAAAAACCCCCTCAAAATAAGTAGGAACAAGAAATACAAGCCATTTTTAGAAGAAAAGAAGCTTCCTCCTTAGAAAATAACTTGAAAAAACTATGTTGTGATGCTACAATTTGCATCATTATGCAGCAACATGGTTCTTCTGTATAGGAGCATCCTGAATTTGTGCATGTGAACCTCTTGTTATCCCTAAAGTTGAACCTAGACTAATGGGATTCAATCTCAGAGAAATATTTAAAGATAATTCAATATAATGAAATCAAATCAAAATAGAGTTTGTATGTAATCAAAAGATACTACGAAATCAAATAAGCATCATATAACTGCATGACATAAAGTAAGATACAAAATTCAATAACAGAAGGGAGTACGAGCATGAATTTATGAAATGAACTTGGTTCTGTCACTAAGTATTAAATGGTAACTGCACTTTATCATAAGAATCATGTAATGGATTTTAAGATGACCATACACAGGATAAATTCATAATAAAAATACAATTCATAAAGGAGAACAAAATAAGCTCATGATCATAATCATATCAAAGTAAGTTCTGTATTAAAGATGCAAAGAGTATTTTATGTCTTACAATTCATATTCAAAATTGGATTTCCATCTCTAATTACCACCCCTACCACATCTAACTGCTAGCCCTTATATACAAAAACTTCTGAGTTTTTGAAACAATTATCAGATCCTATTTTCATGGATCAGATTCTTCAAAAATAGAAAAGTCAATCTTCTAAAACAGACTTAATACAAGTGTAAAAAAAATAAAAATATACATCTTTCAAACTCTAATTACTTTCAAAATTAACTATCATCCTAAGTATTTTTCATCTAAAGACTCTTAGAAGCTTCTGCTAAAACAGTCAGATCACTTAAAACCTGGGATCTCTTTTGCAACCTGGGATATTCAGCATCCTTATTCTCCATTTGATTATGCGCCTCTTTGCACTGGGTCTTCATGTGTTCATATTGCTTCTGGATATCTCTTTTCTCTTTCAAGATGTCTTTAGATATTGAAAGTAGCTTTTTGTAATCGGTTTCTTTTTCCTCCAAGTCTTCCCGTAACCTCTTAATTGCAGTCATTAGTTTTTCATTGATAGTCTGCAAAAACTTGGTTTGTTCCTTATATGTCTGTAGAGATTTTTTAATCTAGTTTAACTCTAGAACTATTTCAACATCATTTTCATTCATAAGAACTTCATCTTCTTGTAGATATTTCGAGACTGAACAGTCTTCAGAATATACCTGTTTACTTGTGCAAAACATTTCAGGTATAGATCCTAAAATACCCTGAAGATCAATGAAATTTTCATTTTCTAAAAGTATTGATCCTTGGATGCATGTATATTTTCCTCACTGAAGGAATCATTTACAATCACAAGCTCTCCATAGTCTTCATTTCTGCCCCTAGGATTATGTATTAATTCCATTTCTGCCTGCATTTTGCTCCTTAGCCTAGTCCTAGGCTTTAAACTAATGCCTTATGGATTCAAAACCTAAATTCGTTCTTCTTTCTTTGAACTTATATTTTTTATAACCATTCTTAATGTATCAGGATTTTTATGATCTTATTTTAGCTATTTACTTGATGTTTCATCTGTAGCTGAAGTTTCTGGAAACACGTTATTCATTTGCTTTGGCTCTTCTATGAAACCATTTCCTTCTGCCGCAATATGTTCAATCTGTTCTTCATGATTTTACGTTCACTGATTCAAATCCTCTACTACCCTTTTTCCTTTTTCTTTGATCTTTTCTTCAAACCCTAATTCAGACAAAAAACTCTCCCAACTTCGTCCTTCTTTACTCAATTGTGAAATCAACAACAACTTGATCAAACCCTGGTGATATATAGAACAAGCAGTGTGTTCTAGATGGATTTGAACCCATGTGACCATCTTTTGCAGGATTTTTAACAGATAAAATGGAAGATTAAGGTTTAAAATCCCATTGAGATGCATTAACAACCTCAAATGACACTTGAGGATTCTATCATAGCGACCTTCACAGGTGATGTAATTTTGAACCATTTCCAATGGAATTCGCCAATTGGGTTTGATTTTACTTACATGAATACCATTCTTCCAGTACAATTTCTCAAAGCCTGGCAACAAGAACTCACCATAATTTCCCTGAAAATCCTGCTACTTAAACCACCTTTCTCCTTGTGCTAGAACCCCTATTTCTTTTGCAATAGATTCTTCATCCACCGTAGCCTTCAAATTCTTGAACTAAACCACTCCATCTCTGTAATTTTTAATGAAATCCCGAGTCACCTGTGTATTATAACCCTGCAATTTCTCATAGAAGGAAAACCAACCCGCATTTCTCATTAACTGAGCTGATCTCGAAAATTGCATTATCCATTGTGTATTATCCGGTTCCAATCTACTAATCAAACCTCTTGGTCTTCTTTTCACCAAAATATCTGCATCTTCCTCCATTGCTACCTTCGGCATTCTGCAAATTTTTCATAATACAAACTACACATACCTAATGAAATTCGATACAGCAGCATAAACCAGGTTTAATGTAATATTGATTATGTCACTGTCAACACTGTCAATACTGGTACCATATGTCCATCATATTAAATAATATCAAATGCCTTGGCTTCATACAAAACACTTGTGAAAGCACATAGCATGCCACAATCAACAGGTTCATTCATCATTTAGACATGCCTTCAAAGAATAATGATAATGCATTAAATCATAGTATCGTCCTTGCCATGTGTACGATCTTCGCCATGTGTTTAATATATCCATATACTTTCATTTCATTATCAAGCTTTCAAGTAATATCATGAATAAAACCAACTGGCAGCGATGCAATGTTTTCCTTCTAAGATATGCTTCCAGTTTATATAACCCATTTTATACTTAATTTCTCCTAAAATATCTTGCTCTAATACAAGACCATAACTTTAAATGATAAATTATTTGAGCTTTCACAAAGAAATCATAATAGAAATCATGACACACAAGGGTACAATAAAAAGGAATAAGGTAATACTAGGCTTATGAACTCAAATAAAAACATAAAAATATAAAACCCTAGGATAAAAATGAGAAACAACCATAGAGATAACACCTCTCAATGTCCTTCTGAACCGATGGATGTTGTATGTATTTCTTCTATATGGAAGAGGTAGAGAATGATCAATTTTCTTCTTCTATGGGCCAAGTGGTTGATCATTCACTTTCATCATGTAGCACTTTCCTGGAACCTTGTTGTACCACTCTATAGGGAGCAAATCTATGAGAGTGAGAGCAACATGCTCATTCTAATACTGGGACCTAGTTCTCCTTCTGTCTTCTGGATTCCCAACACCATCCTCAGCTGCAACAATGAGCTTTTGAGCCCATATAGGCTTAGGTGTTTGGTTTGGAATGGTTGTTGGATCTGGATCTAGAATCTCATGAGGTTCAGCCTCAATACCAAGATCATGTTGATCTTGATCCTCTTCATCTGAATCTGAAACATGTAACAAATCATCATCATCAAAAGATAGTGGAAGATTGGTTATACCTTCTTGTGCTTCAGATGGTGGTGGATCACACAACTAATCTTCTTCAAACTGAACACTCCGCTCAATGAAGCATTTCCTAGTTGCAACCTCCATCAACTTGTAATCTTTTGCATCTTTTGCATATCCCAGCAAAATGCATTTGCTACTTTGGGATTGGAAGGCCTTTCTCTTATCAATGGGTATTTTGGACCAAGATTTGGAACCAAAAACTATAAAGTGAGAGACATTGGGCTTATTCCCATGTAGTGCTTTGAATGGAGTGGCCCCAACCACTGATTTATGAGGCACTCTATTCTGCAAGTATGAAGCACTGTTTACAGCTTCTTCCAAAAGATAAGGAGGAATATTCTTAGCATGGAGAAGACATGTTGCCATCTCCTTTAGTGATCTATTTTTCCTCTCAGCTGCACCATTCTGCTATGGTGTGTATGGAACTAAGTGTTCCATTCGAATCCCCTATGATTCATGTTACAGTTGATATTACCACACATGGTAGATCACACATTTATGGCCTTCCCTGTCCCTCTGCAGACTCTTTGGACCCCATGGACTATTTTTGTACCTTTGATGTTTCCAATATCATCCCTAAAAACACATTTTATTTGCTATATGCGACTTTTCAACCCATTCTCGTGTATATACGCAGATATAACACCTAAACCTAGGTACATCAAGATGTGTGCAAAAGGCCAAATATTTTTGGATTTTTCCTTTATGTGGATCTGAGTCACTTGTCTCTTGGCCTTCCATATGCTCGATATCACTCGGATTTGACCTTCCATTACCCCATTGAAGCACTATATAAGGAACCCTTTGGATACATTGAAGAGGAGGAATTGAAGAGCAAGAAAACTATAGTCCATTGTTGTCGTAGCTTGCTTATACTTGAGTCTGCATCCCTTTGTCCCTTGGAGCACTTGGTGTTCTTCCCAAGATTTCCTTTGCTTGTGATATTTTTATCGAGAGATGGAGGATTGAGGTGGTGGAGGCCCTGGTGGAGGACTCAATTTTCTCTGGTTCGTAGACATGCTGATAGAGGTTGTCATTCATGCAATCTCTGATTTATATTAATAGAAATATCTTTTCATGTCCAATGATGTGCATTTAAATGAATATTGAATCCATGGATGCTTTTAATTGCTTATATGTTATTGATTATATATGCTAGAGTAGGTCTAACACCATTATATAGCATGCTTGTCTTGTTTGTTGATTGTTGAGAGAGAAAATTGTTAACACAAGTGGGATTGGAAAAGCTCAATGGGGATCTACATCAACCATCCAGAATAAGGGATGTTTTGAGATCCTTTAGTGTTAGATATTTTATTTCTCTTGCATATTGGGAAGGGATTGATTTCTATGGTTACTTTGTCTATTGTGGTACACCCCAAGCCATAGGAAGTTTTCTCCGTAACAGAATTGGCGACCATACTAGGGACGTTCTTTGTTTTTCTTCGAGGTTTGGGGCCACAATGTGCTTGATATTCTTGACTTGCTCTTTGTTTCTCCTTGTTTCTGTGTTGCATTTTATAGTATGTTCATCCATTGACACTCCCCTTTATTGGTTTGACCCTTGGCCTACTTTTTACCACCGTCTTCTTTGTATATGCAGGTTTTTGGCCAAAAGTCGCGTACATACATGGATTTTTGGCCAAAAGTCATGTATACATGCATCTTTTTGGCCAAAAGTCATGTATATATGCAGTTGTTCTTTAAACAGTCGTGTACATCCTCCCTTTTGGTGTGTTTGATGTTGTGGGAATTTGTTGGGTGGGTTGTGAGTGTGGTTGGGTCTTCCTTGGGTCTGATGTTGTCTATTGGATGCTTCTTTTGTGACCAGAGACCGCTTTTTCATTGATTTTTCTTTTAAAGTGGTTTTAGTCATTAAACCTTTTTATTTTTCCATTAGTGCATTACTCTTTTTTGTCTCGGTGTCTTGTTGGGCTTGTGTTTTATACTTGCTACAGAGACTGAGAGTTTTAGATGACTTTTATTGCATTTTTCATTCTTTTATATTGAAAAATACAAGGTAGTTGCATTTTTTGCATATGGATTTGAGGAGGTACTTGCATTGGATTGCTTGGATGAGAGTTTTATTTAGGCTTTCATATAGGAAGGATTGCATTGGCATTCGGAAAGGAATATATATTTATGCATCTCATGTAATGGCATACCCTATTTTTCAATTGACAAAGATTGCAATTAGTATTGTTTGTTATGGTGTGCATATTTACTTCATTTCTAAGTCATAACTTCATTAGTTGCACGATAATTTCCCTTTGAGTAATTACAGCCAATTAAAATCGACGCATAATAAAATGAATTACACTCTTTTCTTTTATAGGGTGCATCAACAAGATTAGGTTTTAGAGTCTTGGAATAGTTCATTGTGAGTTAATTCTCCAAGACTACTAAACAACAACAAGTAGGTGTCTGTCCAGGTGAGATAGTGAAATCCTTGGTATAATTAGTGTTTCTCGGGACACTCCTCTTACATAGGATTTAAGCATGAGTCAGTGCACACGATTGTGATTGGGATGACCCTTGGTCACTTTCTATGAGCACCAAACATATTTCCAAGATTGTATTCGTATATGGGGGCTCTTTTGACAGTTTCGGGCTTTTCTACCATGCCCATACGGTTGATCCCGCCTACAACTGTCCGCCTGAGCATTGGTTATATTGGGGTGACCTTAGTTGCCTTACCTAGGTATCACAGGGGGTACTTGCAGAGGTTATTCTGTAGGTGTCCCGGCCAGGTAGAGGTCGGACAGTACAGTCGCTTTATGCGTTGAAGCTGAGGACCACTATAATTGGTTACATACCTCTGCTTGTAGTGTATAGGAGTTTTGAGCCTCTCCTAGGTGAGACATACCTTCTTCATTCGGGAGCTCACATATCCTCCCCTTGGTTTTCCTACATTTTGGCTATATATTTTCTTAGGAGTGTGCTCTTTGTGCGCTAATTGGCCTTTGGGATCGCGGTTACTTGAGTATATTTATGCTCTCTTGAGTTCGGGTCCTTTTAATTTTGGCATGCCCGGTATCCTATCACCCATCCTTAGTCCTAGTGCGTACCCTAGTGTTAGACTTGGGGGCATCACAGCCCCTCACCCTGCTCATAGATTTGGGAGTGGTCACATTCTACCCTCTACTCCATTTGTGGAGGATGTTGACTCCCTTTTCTCGGTCTTTACATCGGTGGTCACCCTCACGGGGGTGGTAGTGGATGTGTGAACGTTGGGTCTACACCTTACTTTCCTTTTTTATGTCCCATCATTCACCACGTTGTTTCCTTTGGGTTCAGTTATCATGATCATTCCTCCCTATATCCTATATTTTGTATTATTTATTGACTATTTTGGGTTGTTTTGGACTAATATGGTTGTCATATAGGGTCCAGTTTTTGTACACTCTCTCTGATGTTTCGACTCGTTCATACCTATCATAGGTATTATGTCTGAACTGGCATATAGGTTAGGATATCGCATGCGCTTGCACTTATGCATTTCCTTATGACCGTTCCATTTTAACCTTAGGTATGAACCCATTCCATGGTGTCATAGAACCTTCATGTTGATTTTAGAAGTGATACTATGTGAATGGTAGAGCTTTCCTAAACATGGGTGCCCTAGTTAGATCCATGTTGCATTTGGTGCCCATGTTGCGTTGCCTCCTTTAGGTTGTGGGAGTCCTTTGTATAGTATTTCCATGAATTTGAACAAGAGCTTCATACTCCTCTTGACCTTTATGCTGGCCTTTTTCCATTGGACTGCAATGTATATGTCAAGTTGTAATTGCATTATCATGAGTTTTGCCTGCCTTTTTAAGCCTTATGTCGGCTTCCCTGACTCTGATTATCAGCTATATAGACCAAGCTTGTCTCATGTCTAGCCAAGCAGAGCCATTTTATATATCTTTTGTAGCTTGATTCCCCATTTTTTACCAGGAGGGGACTTTCCCCCGAGTTTCATTATCCTGCACATGTTTCCTTGCATTTGAGCATAGGCATGTTCCACTACTTGGAACTAGTTCGTTTTCCCTTTGACACTCGTCTCCTCCTAGATTTCTAACTACAAAGCACTTTTATTCTTTTTCAAGCTTTTCAAAATATCTAAAAAAGTCCAACAAAAAAAAATCAAAAAACCAAAAAGCCGGACAGGAATAGATGTTATCTTTGGCAGTAGTCGAGTCATGTCGCCTTCGAACAGATCACTGTATATCACATCCATTGGTTGGGTTAATAGTTTGACTTTAGGAGTTGTACTTGTTTCTCTGAGTTTATCTCCACCGACTGGTTAAGCTTCCAGTCCCGATGGAGCCTCTATCGATGCCTCCTATGTCGCAAAGATGTCCCAGTTTTGTATATTGAGTCTATGCTTCCTACATTCAGTCACCATTCACCTTTATTCTCTTGTTCAAAGGAAGTTGAATCCTGAGTCAACCATTCCTCAGTTTTCTTGACTTTGCATGTCGGCCATTCCCAGTACTGGTACTAGTAGTTCGAGCACATTATGATCAAGCCCTTCCACATTATATATATTTGTTGAGTACCTCGTGTTGGATGATGGGGGATTCCTTAATGCCCTCCTTCCAACGGATTTCATTCCATCGACTTCATATCATTTATTCTAGGATAGGAATCTAGATTCATTTGAGTGCCTTGAGACTTACAGTCATCAGTGGTAGGTTCTCTTGCCATCAACAGTTTTGGGAATACATCAATGTCCCCTGATCGATGGATTATTTTAATTGTTCGACCTCAACACATTTATTCACACTTGTTAGATTGCACTCTAATACCTTGATTCCCATTTTCATTATCGGTGGGTGATCTCACATCTGTTAATGGTATACATCAATGATCGGTAATCAGACGATGGACTACTATGTTCGACCTCGACACCTTTATTCACATAGTAGGACATGTACTTGCAGCGGTTTGTGTAGAAGACTTTCCAGATTGGTGGCATTTCTGATATGCTACCTCCTTGATCGTGCCAGTGTTCATGAGATTTCAGCTCTCGTGACCTGATTCCAATGTATGTCAGATATCTTCAGCCATTATGGAGATCTTGATCCATTGTATATCTTCAACTTTCATGGAGATCATGATCCTTTGTATATCTTCATCATGGATATTTTGATATATCTATATTGTATGTGGCAATGACCACACATGTCATATTTTGTATCATGCCTATTCATGGCCATTGTACTCTTATGCATTTGGGACTGCTATATGTACTTGCAATCATATGCAGAGATATTTTTACTATATTGTTGGATGGCTGGTTCTTCCACCTAGTTCTTCATCACTCCACTTCTGGGATGGACTTATAATGTATTTCGGCCATCATATCACCCCTCTGACCTCAGACATTAGGGGGCATCTGTTACAACTAATTTTACCACACATGGTAGATCACACATTTATGGCCTTCCCTAACCCTCTGCAGACTCTTAGGACCCCATGGACTATTTTTGTACCTTTGATGTTTCCAATATCATCCCTAAAAACACATGTTATTTTCTATACGTGACTTTTAAACCCATTCTCGCGTATATACGCGGATATAACCCGTAAACCCGCATACATCTGGATGTGTGCAAAAGGCCAAATATTTTTGGAGTCTTCCTTGATGTGGATCCGAGTCACTTGTCTCTTGGCCTTCCATATGCCTTGATATCACTCAGATTTGACCTTCCATTATCCCATTGAAGCACTATATAAGGAACCCTTTGGATACATTAAAGAGGAGGAATTGAAGAGTAAGAAAACTATAGTCCATTGTTGTCGTAGCTTGCTTATACTTGAGTCTACATCCCTTTGTCCCTTGGAGCACTTGGTGTTCTTCCCAAGATTCCCTTTTCTTATTAGCTTGCTATCGAGAGATGGAGGATTCAGGTGGTGGAGGCCTAGGTGGAGGACTCAATTTCTCTGATTCGCAGACATGCCGACAAACGTTGTCATTCATGTAATCTCTGATTTATATTAATAGAAATATATTTTCCTATCCAATGATGTTCATTTAAATGAATATTGAATCCATGGATGCTTTTAATTGCTTATACGTTATTGATTATATATGCTAGAGTAGGTCTAACACCATTATATAGCATGCTTGTGTTGTTTATTGATTGTTGAGAGAACAAATTGTTAACACAAGCGGGATTGGAAAAGCTCAACGGGGATCTACATCAACCATCCAGAATAAGGTATGTTTCGAGATACTTTAGTGTTAGATGTTTTATTTCTCTTGCATATTGGGAAGGGATTGATTTCTGCGGTTACTCTATCTGTTGTGGTACACCCCAAGCCATAGGAAGTTTTCTTCGTAACAATTCACAATAATGTTGGAACTCTCTTTTAATGTATTCTCCTCCCTTATCAAATCTTATGGACTTGATGTTTTTCCTAAAACAATTATAAACCATAGCTTTAAAAACTTTAATAATTTCAAAATCTTTTGATTTCTGTTTCATGAAGTATATCCAATAGAACCTAGAACAGTTATCAATAAAATTAAGGAAATACCTGCAACCATTAATTGGTGTTTTGGGCATTGGTCCTGCCACATCACTATGTATCAAATCAAGTATAGAGGCAGCCCTATGTGCCTTCCCAAGTTCATACCTCTTCTTTGGATGCTTACCTACCAAGAAACCAGGACATACTCCATCGGAAGTTTGGATGAGAGGAAAAGCTTCAACGATTTTATCATTGTGAAGTTTCTAGAGATATTTGAAATTGAGGTGCCCAAATATCTCATGCCATATTTTACTGGTGTTGTTAACATGAGTAAATAGAGTTGTAGGAAGAGAGACAGGAAAAAAATCTGAGAACTCATAAGCCTCGGTGGCATGATTATAAATACCTTTCGCTATAAGCCTTCCAGTAGATTTTTCTATGATTTCAATTGAGTCATAGTCGAATGTAACTCTCTTGGGAGATCCTGCATCGGTCATCTGATAAACAGACAACAAGTTTATTGCAAGAGAGGGCACATAGAGAACATTCTTGAACTCGCCATGTTTTATTTTAACTAAACCTCTCCTAACATCTAGGATTTTGGGTCATCTTCCATGTGAATGCTAGGTCCTCCTGATAATGTGAGGGTGGAGAAGGATTCCTTAAAGGAACCATGTGGTTGGATGCTCCATAATCAATCAAATAAGTTGTCGATTGAGTAAGGCTAGCATTCAATGCATGGAACGTCTCATGATCTTCTGTCTGTGGTCTAGAATCAGACTTCTTTGCTCCATGTGGAAGAGAAATGTTGTTATGTTCAAGGAGGGAAATAGTTGGTCGATGTGCTTCTTCATACAGTGGCTTTCAGTATGAAAACCCCTCATAAAATAAGTACACTTTGTCTTTTCAAACTTTTTCTTTCTCTTGGAGCTTGAAGATCCTTTGGAAGACTTCTAACTCTCTTTAGGATTCAAATTAGATGCTTTAGGTTCCTTCCCCTTGTGCATCCCTTTAGCTTGCACATTGGTAGAGTCTGACATCAGAATAGCTTGGTTCTTGGAAGTTTGGAGGACTCCCATTTGGACCAACATTTCCTGCTCCTATATTAAATACTCGGCAAAGCCATCAAGTGAAGGAATCTTCCAATTGGGAATGGAAGCTCTTCTGGAATGGAAGGTAGAGACGAATACAACATACTCAGAACCAATTTTTCTCAGCACCAAGAGCACAAGTTTTTCATCCTTCCTCTCTATTCCACACTGCTTACATTGTAGTGCAAGAGACTTGAATTTCATAAAAAATTGTTGTATTGTCTCGAAATTGTTGGGCTATAATGATATTATCTCATTCTCTAGAATGTTTCCCCGAAGATCATCTTGCTTGCCAAATAATAATTATAGCTTCTCCCAAGATTATTTCGAATTCTTCAATCCCTCAAGATGAAAGAGGAAGTCTCTAGAGATGTGAGCACAAAGGAAGCCAAAGGCTTCATCTAACCGGTTCAAGAACTTGTTTTTCTCAACAAGATGATGAGTTTCAATCAGCCGTCCCATTTTCATCCTGTACAGGCCAAGCTTACACAAGGAGACCTACATGTCTACCCTCCAATCAACATAGTTGAAGGTTCTCCTTCTGATCAGAAAATTTCTTCAATCAAGAAACGTATCACCTTTAAGAAAACACTGCAAAAACAAAACCAATTCACACTATGTCAGAATCAAGCCTTCCATCTTGACAGGTACACTTTATCAGGGTTTGTCATGCCCGCAAAGACTTCTCTAAATGAATACAAAGTTATCAATTCACACTTTGCAGGACTTATGTGGAAACCCATATGCTTCTGGTGTACAATGGAGATCAGATAGACTCAAATATTTCCTAAGGAGGCTCTGATAGCATATTATAATTAATGTGCCATTGATCTTCAGACAATAAGTGCAATTAGATTGAATTATTATGCAGTGTAAAGGAATGAATAATACCCACTGAAAAAGACAAATTTCATAAGAAAAAGACAAGTATTGCTCAGTATAATTATAGTATAAACTTCATTAATCCCAGTAGTATACAACAGTGTTACATAAAGGAGAATTCGAATCATGTGGATAGGATTCGAATCACCAACTCAATCTGAATGCATTGCTAATTAGAAGTGTCTAAATCATTATTGGTGTTCACTAGGATAACTCCAGTTGTCTAATTTAGTCTCTCAATTAGTTATAATCAATTAAACTAGTCTAACTGATGTGGTAGGTGAGAAGTAGGTAAGAACAGGCTCCTTCCCACATGCATCCATGCAATGCTGGTGCTAATTGAACTAGAGGACATCTAACTGAATGTAACTGAAGCATAACTAAGCTTTACTAGTCACCAACTGCCAACAACTGAAGGAGTTTGGTGACGGCACTCCCAGTGGATCCTAAATTGTAGGGATTGGTCTAGGAGGCACATAAACTGATGCATGAAGGTGAAATCAATTTCAGTTAACCTCTATCTCTGTTCCCCATAATCTAGTGACTAGTACATGTGACCCCATTGGCCCAAGTGGACCCAATAATAACTAAATGACTCCTATGTTAGGAAAATATAATCTAATAGACCAGCTTGGACAAGGGAGGATTATAAATCCTAACAATTTTATCTTGAGTAGTTAATGGACTTATGGATCGGCTGCAAAACTTATGCAAAGTCTAAATGAGATGCAAGTCTTCTTTTCGATGAAATCTAAATAGAGAAAAGAGAGAGAGATTTTCTTCCTTTCAAACAATCAATTGAAATACCATACTAATTCATTTCTCATCCTTTAAAAAAAATTATAAGTTCCAAACACACAAAACCTTTCAATACTTAACCAAGAACGATATCTAATAACATAAAAAGAGAGATCTAACTAATACTTCACTTCTACAATTTCCAAAATCAAAGCAGAAAAAGAAAAAAAAGAAAAAAAACCAACAACAACAACAACAACTATTCATTTACTTAATAAATCATTCTCAAAAACTAATTGAAACTAAAAGCGCTAGATCTAAACTTCTTTTGTTTTTTGTTATATTATTCGTAAATGGAAATACAAGGAAAAACTAATAATTATCCTATGAAATCATGTAGAAACTGCAAAATGTTTCTTTTTATGGATCTATGAGATTACCATAAATCTAAAGAACAAACTGTAGCACCCAAGACAAGACTTCACGCACAAAAAATCACTCAAACTCTGAATCTTTTCACTAAGGGCTATCTCATAGTAAATGGTGCAACATACCCAAACTCAAAACAAAAAAATAAAATGCTAAAGAGTCACTAGAAGTCACTAAGTACTTACCTCAACTCTTGATGCAAGGTTGTACCAGCGCGTCCTCTACTAACTGACGCTCTTTTCCCATTATGGAAAGGCGTCAGTGATGCTCTATCAACAAACGCAGAAGGCATCAAAGAATGGCCGGTGCAGAAAGGAAATGTCCCATAAATCACCCATTATTGACCAATTCATGAATCTGAAATTGCAACATTTTACAAGGCATTTTTTTCATAAATTTTAGCTACGGGGGCATTGACTCTAAACACCCTCCAGGGGGGGCTCCCAAAATAATCTTCGCCCCCCTCTGGACCCCCCTGATGACTATAGTGTGGGGGGAATCCCCCCCACACCCTCCCGTCAGGTGTTGGGATCCAAACACAACTGAGATAACATCTATGAATTAGGAAGATCAGGCTCCACAACCAACACACAAAAAAAGGAATAAATGCCTTCAAAATTAATAAACATTTATTAACTTCAAACCTGCTAAGGGTGGATACTGACCTGGAGAGGCAAATTGGGACTGAAATAAAGTGAATTTCACACCTTTAACAAAATAAGAACTCATAATTTGTAGTGAAACGCAAATCAAAACCAAAGGATAAAATGTATAGATATGTCCCCAGTATGGTCGCCAATTTTGTTATTGGAAAATTTTGGTTGGTGCGGAAAATAATTGTTTCCCTAGTCTAAATGGCATATATCTAAAAAAAATGAGTATATTTATGCAACCCTTCCCTAGATTAATAAATTACTTGAATGTGAAGCTTTTATACCTCTTCGTGGAGGTGATCCTTGCCTTCTTGATGCTTTTGTGATCCATCTGTTAAGAAGAGACACCTACAAAAGGATACAAAGGACAAGATAAAAGAAATAAATGCAACAATATAACCTAATGAATCTATGTTTATGATCAAGGATAAAATCAATAAACGACATGAATAACGTCACACATTATCTATGGGAAAGGAAAACACATTGTATTGATGAAATTGAGAAAAGAATTACAACCAAATCCTTCATGTTGAGGCTTCTTCCTACAATCCTTTCACTATCAAGATCCAAACTCTTTGCCTCTCGCGCCTAGAGTAATTTTAATAGAATGAAGGTAATTTTATGGTGCTCCCTCATCTATAAAGGTAAGCTTACTTATATAGGCCAAAAGGATATCGAATAGGTTGATATTTTGTTGGAGGAAGGTGAGGGATTATCCCTAGAGGTTAGGAGTTCAATTGCCACCTAATCAGAATAGTTGGGATAAACCTCCATGAGGTATTTCTTCTAGAAGGATCTCAAAGGCTCTCTTTTTTTCCTTTTTGTGAGTGTTGACTCTCTTTGCATACTAGAAATGGGAATTTGGTAGGGCCAGCACTCATTTCCCAAATGTAAGGAGTGTCGTTGACACCTTCTATCCACTAGAAACAAGCATTAGCCCTGGGTGATGCCTTATGTTAAGAGAAAAGGTGCGTCAAAGATCCCAGGAATGGACCTCTAGAAAGGAAAAATACCTCCAAACAATATTTTTGCATATAAACTTCATGGATACAGGAAAAGTGACAGTATTTTAGTGTAACAGCTTTGTCTTTCTTCTAGAGATCCTATTGTTTATTGCAATTAAGTTATATTGTTATAATCTTGTAAAAACTAACATGGTATCAGAGCAGTTCTAAAAGAGGCCATTGTCGGAAGCTAGGAATTGACCTTCCAAGACCTTCCCTCATCTCTTCAGCAGAAAAAGAGTTGTGGAAACTTTGCTCTAGGGGAGGTGCATCTTTTGGTGAAGGAAAAATCAATTTCCGAGAAGTTTCATTTTTGACCTAATTTTGCAATTGTAGAAATTAGGGTTTCAAGTTTTTTTCTTATTAGGATACTATTTTGGCTCGACCTCACATTCCCTCAACTCTACTTGATAGGGCGCATCTACCTATCAGGTTAGTTTATTTAAATTTAAAAAATCATTTTTTACCTAACTCTTGTTAGGGTTTCTGGTTCAGATCTATAGACAAGATGATTGGAATGAAGGTTGAAGATCATCTTGATGGGGATACCAACTTCATGTCTTGGAAGCATAGAGAGTTCTCATCCTAGAAAATCATGGTCTCTTGAATTTTTTCAATTTGAAGGTTCCAGAACCAGAAGCTAAGACAAGTCCTAGTGGAGGAAGAGTGATGCTAAAGCAAGAAGGATTCTGGTGGACTCAATCAAGGATCTCTTGGTTCCGCGAGTCTCAGAAAAGAAAATAGTTAGGAATATGTCCATGACTTTGATAAATTTATTTGAACATGGTAGTATCAATGTGACTCTCACATTGAGGAAACATATATCAAATATGAAAATGGTCAAGACAGAATCAGTCGCCTCATACTTCATGAGGTCACCGAACTTCGGGACAAGATAAGGACCAGTGAATATCACATTGAAGATAAGGATATTGTCATGACCACTCTAAATGGTCTTCCACCATATTGGGATTCTTTAATATAAACCATAAGTGGTCAAACAAAGCTTCCCAAAATTGACAAGTTATGGGCAGGTTGCATTCAAGAAGAGACAAGGATTGCAGCAAGGTAAAGACTCCATAGTCATCAAGTTGAGGAGAATCAAGCCTTCATTACTCATGCCAAGAAAGGAAATGGAAAATGGAATAAGTTTCATAACCATAAGCACCAATCCATGAGACTAAGTTCTTCTCCAGATTAGAGGGAAAAGAAGAAGGATTTATACCACATACAATCCTATAAGTGTAAGAAATACGGTCACTATGCAAGCAAGTGTTTTAGTGAAAACAAGAGGAAGCATGAAGCTTCATCAGCTGATGTGGAAGAATTTAATAATCATAAGAAACAAAGAAATGAAGACTGTACAGAATTATTCTTCATATCAGCATTATCATGTACTGTTCCCATCACTAATGATACATTGCTTATAGATAGTGGTGCTTCTAAACAGATGACTGATTATAAAGAGAATCTCTCAAAAGTTGTTGAGAAAGAATTCCATATTTGTGTTGTACATGGAGATGATGCCAACTACGCTATGAAAGGATTTGGATATACCTCTCTTCAGTAAGAATCCAATGACTTACTACACTTGAATGATGTGCTTTATGTACTTTGTATGAAAAGAAACCTTGTCTCCATATCTGCCTTAGAGGACAAGGGATGTAGAGTTGCATTTGTAGATGGAAATGTGTCTACATGGCACAATATTTCTAGCATGAACACATCAAAATTGATTGGCCTAAGTGAGGATAGCTTGTATCAATTAATCACCTTACCATCTCAAGCTTTGGTCCATTATTCCACCAACATAAGTGAGTTATGGCACATAATACTAGCTCATCTAAACTATCAAGCTCTCCCAGCATTAAGGAACATGGTGACAGGTCTATCAATGCTTCATGTAGACCATGGTGGTATATGTAAAGGATGTGCACTTGGTAATAATACCAAGGGTTCCTTTCTGAAAAGTGAAAGCAAATCCAAGGAATATTGGATCTAGTCCAATCTGACTTGTGTGTACATGTGACTATTACTTCATTGTGTGGTTACAACTAATATGTAAAATTTATTGATGACCACTCACTAAATATGTGGATATACTATCTCAAGACCAAGGAATCCAAGTAAGTACTCAACAAGTTCAAAGAATTCAAGCACAAGTCGATAATATGTCATGAAGAAGGATTAAGATGTAGAGATCAAACAATGGTGGAGAATATACCTCTACATAATTTAATGACTTTTGCAAGGAAGCAAGAATTAAGAGGGAGCTCACAGTTCCCTACAACCCTCAACAAAATGGTGTTGCAGGAAGAAAGAACATAAAAGTTGTGGAGGTATCCAAATCCATGATACATGATCAGATTCTACCAATTTTCTTATGGGAAGAAGCATCCAGAATATTTTTTTATGTGCAAAATAGATGCCCTCATAAAATCTAGAAGAACATGACTCCAGAAGAATATTCCACAGGAGTGAAGCCAGAAGTGGGCCACCTTCATTCATTTAGATGTCCAGTCTGCATTCATGTGCTCAAGGATAAAATGGTGAAGCTAGAACCTTCAAGAAAGAAGGGACAGAAAATTTGTGCGATACAGAGAGTCTTCAAAGGCTTACATAATATACATCCCAATATTGAGGTAGATCAAAGTCAGTAGGGATGTGACCTTTGAAGAAGAGATGTCTATCCAGAAAGGAAGAGGATCTGATATGGAGATCGATGAGGACGAAGAGATAATATCATCTCCCCCTCCAATAGTTAAGAGGGATTTTTAATAAAAGAATGAATCGATCGATTCCATTGATCTAGTTGAGCCAGTTGATGCTCCCACATATATTGAAATAAGCTAGAAAAGGCCTAGATGGGCACAACATCCATTGCAATATGAAAAGGGTCATGAAGCTCCACATGGAACCTATCGAGAAAGAAAAATATCTCAAAGTTTCTTGAGTTATGTAGCGTTTATGAGTCGCACCATTGACTCAAAACCTACCACATATTAAGAATCATCCAGACACCAAGTTTGGAAGAATGTTATGACAAAGGAATTCTAGTCCATTGTGAAGAATGATATATGGGAGTTTTTACCGAGACCTGAGGGGATTCAATAGTGACATCCAAATGGTTTTTCAATATTAAACACGGAGCAAATGGTAGTGTGGAAAAACACAAGGATATATTTGTTTCCATAGGATTCTCTCAAAAAGAGGGAATTTTCTATGATGAAACATTTTCTCCTGTGGCTCGATATACTTCCATCAGATCCATTATTGATATTACTTCAGCTATGGGATGGAAGCTACATCATATGGATGTAAATACCACCTTCCTCAATGGTATTATCGAGAAAGAAGTTTACATTGAACAACAAGAAGGGTTTATTGTCCATGGGAAAGAGTCTCACATATGTAAATTGAAAAAAGGCATTATATGGACTCAAGCAATCACCTCATGCTTGGTATGGACAAATAAACAGATACCTGGTAAACTTGGGATTCACCAAGAGTGATGCATATCTCAATAATTCCTACAAGATTGTGGATAATGAGAAATTGATATTTGTTTTGTATGTGGGTGACTTGTTCCTCACAGGTAATGAGAAACTTATTGAATGGTGTAAGAAGAATCTTTCCTCTAAGTTTGGAATGAAGCACCTTGGACTAATGCATTAATTTTTGGGACTAGAAGTATGGCAGAGGCAGAACGAAATTTTCCTAAGTCAAGGAAAATGCACCATTGATATTTTGAAGAGATTCAAGATGTTGGACTGCAATTCCATGGCTACTCCAATGGATGTGAATCTGAAGAAGCTAAGGGAATCTACTTCAGATTATGACTTGATTGATCCCACCATGTATCACTAGTTGATTGGATCTCTGATGTGTCTCACAAACACCAAACTAGATACATGTTTTTTTGTGAACACTCTCAGTCAGTTTATGGGTGATCTAAGGAAGATTCATTGGGTTACTGCAAAACATGTCCTCAAATACTTATGTGGCACTATGGGACATGGACCAAGATGTGATTCAGAATGTGATTTGACATTGCAAGGATTTTTTTATTCAGATTGGGTTGGATGTGCTACAGACAGGAAGAGGACTTTCGTATGTTGCTTCAGTTTGGGTTCTACAGTAATTTCCTGGTGTAGTGAGAAGCAGACATCAGTAGCATTGAGCACTGCAGAGGCTGAGTCTATGGTTTCTAGTACAATAGCCCAAGAATTAGTATGGATTTGAAAACTCTTTGCAGGATTGTTTGGTCAAATTCCAGGACCAACTGTGATTCACTATGATAATCAGGGTTGTATACACATGTTATTGAATATTGTATTTCACGATAAAATGAAGCATATAGAGATTCGATATCACTACATTTGTGATATGGTGCAAAAAGGCACAGTTGAGTTACAATATGTTCTGAAAAATGACCAGACTACAGATATTCTTACCAAGCCTCTTCTCACAACAAAGTTTGATTACATTCATAGAAGACTTGGAGTAGAAGAAAAATTATCCTTTGTTGAGAGGGAGTGTTGGAATTTGTGTAACTTCGGAAGTTATTCTTATTGTACTTGTATTGTACTTCCTTGTACCTCCTACGGGATATTACACTGATGTAACTACTCATGTAAACCCTAGAAAGAATCAAGGTAAATCCTGGGGAAAATTAAGTAAAGAAAAGAATAAAATAAATATTATTTGTATATTTCCCTAAGGTAGGTCATCCCAGTCAATTAGACAAGTCGGCCATGTTAGGATAAAGTAAGTTTTTGTAATGTGTATAAATTTTAAGGCAAGTGCACCTCATTTAGTCACTCATCCAATACAAGCAAGTTTGCTCTCTCTCCTGGAGAAGTTCACAGCATCAGCCAGAAGGAGGTTTTTCTGGGGTTTTATCTTAGAGAGACTTTTCTCTCTCTTTCTCTTTCTTCTACTATGTTCTCAAAAGCCATAATCTATATATGAAGGTTGTTTGGTTTTTATCGATTGGGTTTCACATCATAAACTCTTATGTTCTTTGTTTATTTGCTTTGTCTTTCTTCTAGATATCCTATTGTTTATTTGCAATTAAGTTATACTGTTATAATCTTGTAAAAACTTACAATTTAATTAGTCAATCATTCAACTATTTAATCTATTCAATAAATATTTCCATCTGTAATCTTAGTAGCTTACACACTTACAATATTACAAAACTAATCTAAGACATGGTATCCCTTGACAACGACAACAGTTTCAATTCCATATGGGATCTTGATTCCTTGCAAGTGACATATTTCTAGATATGATTACTCTCTTCAACCTGTAGCTATTCCAAACAAAAATGGAATCTCTTTATCACGATGGCTAGAGGTACATTGTACATACAAATCATATGATGGTTGGAGGTGCGTTGGATATCAACGAATTCTATACAATCACAATAGATTCTGTGGTGGTTGAATTTAGGATAGCATCTCTCTTTTTCAAGAGTCTAACATCACACGATGACTCTACATTTCTCCTTGGTGACTACAATAAATAGGGATGGAAATTGTTCTTTGGTACAACGACTACCTTGATTTCATTAATGTTGTCCTCTCCATGTTCCTCTCACCTAGTGGTTGGCTTACCCTCTCCACCTTGCAATCGATTATTTAAACTTTCCCATGAGGATCTCCCTACTCAAATACCATATGACATAAACAAAATATATTTTACTAAATGTTGAAACCCCATATAGGGACACATCCATGAGCACATGAGAGAGAATACGCATATTAACACAATATGATATTATGAGTAGTTGGTGCACATATTATAATGAAGTTTACCTTCGTATATATCAATGTTCATTGAGCAAGTCATTTCCACTTGTGAATGTGCAATAAATTGCTTTACAAATAAAATGAACATTAGCCCAATCTAAAATAAAAGTGACAATATTACATAAATAGCCTTATATTCTAACAATCACCCCTTATACCTCCTTTTCTCTATGAACCTTTAAAATGTTCAATACATGTCCAACCATAATGCACCCAAACTATATTAACACCCAATGCTATGATACCAAAGTGGAGAATTGGTGCTCTATAATGTAAATGAAGTACGTAATAATATGAGAATTAATGACATTGGGTGCACTTAAATGCATACCACCTAAAGTTAAACACCATGCTTTGATAACAAAGTGGAGCATCATTATTATAACGAAGGAAATCACATACATGAGATAATTTTTATTGTTGATTAAATCTCCTCCTATTATCATCTTCGAATGACTTTATCTCCTCTAAAATGTCTTTTCAATAATCCCTTCTATCCCATGTTTCCCTCTTATTTGAAGGTTTTATTTAAGCAAAGTTATTTTCCATGGATTATAAATAGCCTTTTCCAAATCACAATGTCATTATATTGAAATAAAGCATCGGTATCTCATCTTCATAAAGAAGCACCCTGATTAAAAAATTGTGTTTTTGTTAAACATGTTCAAATTGCTTATAAATACAAGTTGTTTCTGTGTGAAGTATGATGCTTTTAGTATTGAAATTGTTCAATAATGCATTTATTTAGATATGGAGGATCACAAAGGGAAATAGAAGATGAAACTTTTCATAAATCCTCTTTCCAGAGGTTTTATCATCTCCAGATAATTTTCATGAAAGACTTTTTCAAAAACATAGTACTCATGTTTTAAAAGGGAAGACCATTTCCTTAATTTAGAGATGGAGCATCAATATATTAATACAACAAATTGGGATGAAAAACATGGCAAAATTTTCGTATTTTTTGTTATAATTATGAACACTTTAAATTAGTATAACTTGAGTTCAGTTCATTATTTTAAATATTAAATGCTCATATTTATTTGAGTTGTTGTTTTATATATATATCATGGTTGATTTTTAACATTTCTATTTATGAGTAATCTCCAAGCATATTGAGTTTTAACATCTCTTTAAGTTCACTAAGTTTTTTCCATCTCTTTTATAGCAAGTTTTTCTTTTGTTTATGCTTCATTCATTTGGCATGTTATTAGTTATCTTAGTGCATGCATATACCTATGTTTGATATATTTTAATTTGACTTATGTTGAATATTGATACATGATCGAGTCCATTGTCATCCCCCGTCCTTTAAAGTCCACAAATTTATCCCATGAAGTCCATAAAGTTCTCCCATCCCTCTTATATGAGTCTCACTTCTATTTTTGTCTAATTTTTAAATGTTATCAATTACTTTGGCACATGAATATACCTAAATTTGATATATTTCACCTTTACTTTTCTAGGAACTTGACATAGGTTAGGGTTTAACTACATGGGATGTTCTACCAGCTACAAAATATCAACACAAGATTATATCCAAGGAAAACTATGTTGAATTGGCACTGAATTGAATGGGCATCAGTAATATTTGTGCAAGCTCTAACTCGTTGTAGTCAAGCACCAACTTGATTGAAGAATGCAATCTCCTCTTTGTGTTCTTTAGCGCCAATTGAATTGAAGCACCAACTCCTTTTTCTGTATTCTCCAACACCAATTGGAAGGATGCTACAACTCCCTTTCCTTGCCCCTTCCTGCCACCTTGAAATAAAGAAATTTGAAACAAAACTATGATTTGCGTATACGTATTATGAAATCTACGTCTCAATGATCTGCGATTTGTGACTATGTCTCCTGTAATATCAACACTTTGGCACTTATGTGATCTTCTTGATATCTAAGTCTTAATTATATATGATCTGTAAATGCATTTTCTTCAATATCAACACCTTGTTACTTCTACAATCTATGATCTACGTCTTTGCAATTCATATATCAACATTTTAATACGTATTTGATATGTGTCATTCATTGTGTATTCTCTTCGCAGATCTTGGTACAAGACACTCTTCTAATTTGTGCATTGTCTATTCTTCTTCTTCATTAATTTTGTGCAATCGGCTCTCTATTGTATCAACTTATTTTAGATCAACGAGCCATTGATACCTCAGAATTTGAAGCTTGCTAAATCAAAATATCACATCTACTTTATCTTCAAGCTTACATCAATACTTCCATCTCTTACTTATTTATACTCTTTTTTCTCAAGAGATGTGTCCACAAGTTGGGATTCCTTTCACTCGGTGACACCCCAACTCTCGTACTTCTTGTTCAAGCTAACCACCTCATTCCATCTTTTGTCAGTGTAAACCTTATTGATAATTCAACATTGTGGGGTTTTTTGCACTTAAGTCTATTTACATGGTGGTATCTGCACATATGAGTCCCATGTTTTTGTCAGATTTGCGCACTTCCTAGAATTTCTTCTTATTCTATATATACTTCTTCAATATGGATTTGTGTATATAGAGAGGAACTGTATGATGGATCTTACGTACTGCTGAGACTCACATATACTTCTATATATTTCTTCAAACTGGATTTTTACTCAGCATTATCAATTGTAACAACAAACTTCAAAATTTTATGGTTCTTGACATTTATGTATTGATGTTTGAGCAATAATGGAGATTCTTGAACTTTAAAAATTTTATCAATGATATGTTGAGGACCTGTAACAATTAACAATTCAATCACAAATAATAATTCATCCAAAACACAAGATGTACCCTAGGGAAAATCCTCATAATAGAGAGGATGAAAAACCCCAACAATTCTTCAGAGTATAATAGATAGTTTGTAGAGAATGACTTTTACAACATAAGCAGATTTCCTGATAATAGAGAATACAGAGAAATAGAGAAGAGAGATCCATTGGTACAACTGTATGAACTTGCCATATTCCTATCATATTAACAACAAGTGATAATGACTGCCTTGCAAACCCTAGTTATGGTTGCATGATAATTATCCACACACGTATTACAATTTCCAATTGCCTTTTTTGAATAGTCAATTCATTCATTGAATCTTCATAATGCACAACTAATGCACCATACCTTAAATCGTGGATATTAACTAATAGTTAACTGGCATTGGATTGGACTCAATCACTAACTGAATATTGATCACTTAGTTAACAAGCTAACATAAGTGTTGTAGTGTAGTATCATAGTGTAATAACTCAAGCGTCGCATGAAACACACTTTCTTAACTAAAGTGTCTTCCTTTGATTAACTTAAGTGTCTTATGTTAGTCTAACTAAAGTGTAAACACTTTAGTTAACTATTCCATGTTTCTTTAATCATGTAGTTAATCATTATTAACTGAATCTTGTCGATTAATGAACATTGAGCTCTTCTTTACTTAACTGAATGTTGATCATTAATAGTTCAATTGATGCTTTAACTAAATCATTGATTGAGGCATTCGTATTTAGCTGAAGCTTTATAACTTGAGTTCACTTTGAATTCTCTTTCTCTAATAATCTCTTTATTGCTTGTCTCTTTATGTTACTACATGGTCTATGTTTAATCATTTATCATATCATATTATACTCAGAATAATTGTCACACATATTGATGATCATATATTACCCCGTACCATATAGTCATATGCTAAAGTAATTCACTCTAGAGGTGATCAATCTCTAGAGGAGACTTAATAGCTCTATCCATCTCAAATGACCATGGTTAGCAATACATCACATAGTATAACCAATTTACCAAGTAGAGTATGTCACCTCAATAAATGAGGATGTTTGTAGGACTTGATATTACTCGCAAGTCTACTATCTTGATATTACTCACAAGACCCATCTTGATATTACTCACAAGCTTAGCTTGATATTACTCAAAATCTCACCTCCATAACTGAAGGTCCATCTCATAGGGTTCCATCTATGAGAATACTTGATTTGATATTACTCACAAGTATGACTTGATATTACACACAAGTCTACAGTCTTGATATTACTCACAAGACTTCAGTACTAACATCCCACCTCAATACATGAGTAAATTTGTAGGACTTGATATTACTCACAAGTCTATTGTCTTGATATTACTCACAAGTCTATTGTCTTGATATTACTCATAAGTCTGGAGAATGACTCTCGATGTTGTAATCTCATCATTATCAACATATTTCTTGTTTGACATCATGCTTGTTTCTTGTTTGACATCAATGACAATACCAAATTCCAACAAACTGTTGTATAAAGTAAGGAAACTAATTTTAACATCCACTTTACCCTACCAATTATGATATACCATCATCAAGCTACTGTATAGGTTAGATGTACTTCAATAAGTATTAGTTATATTTTATGTCTCTCCGGTAGTATATGGTTGTTCAAAATGTGAAGGTTTTAAAATGAAACCTCACTATGACAATAACCCATTATGTCAATATTTCGCTATCCTAAATGGATATCCTATTACCCACCCACCATTAATAAGGATCAACTATTTTTTATATAAAACCATGTAAATACCATTCCATTGGTAACTTTTTTGTGGAAGATGAAAGCCAAAGAAAATGAATTTTCTTCTAACTTGTCTATATTATCTCCTTATGTTGAGTCAAGTAAGAGTTCTAGTAACCCAAGGGTTAACAACAATACTACTCCAATCCAAAATTATACTAAGAGGTCCAAATAGAAAGATGCGATGAGAAGAAGGGAATCCAATTATAAACTAGAGCCACTTAAGATATTAGAGGGTAGTGGGGACTTCTCACTTCCTCTTAATTAAGTGGTAAAGTAATTTAGTATTTAAATTCACATAACTAGACTATGATTGGTGTTTGGTGTTGACCAAAACATGTCCATTAAGATGCAACAAGGCTTGAATTGAAGAGAATAATAAACACCCTACCAGTTTGCAAAGGAAGCTTCCAAGAACCCTATAATTATAAGGGAATGGGAAATAGTGAAGACAATTACAAAAATGCAAGATAATTCACAATTAAAGAAATCACCACAAAAAAAATATGAGACTAAAGAGTTGGGGAAGAAGGACTCCATTTATATGGGATCCTTACATGGTACATTTCACTTTTGGAAACTTTCTTTCTTTCTTTCTTTTTTCAAAAAAAATAATTGCAATTCATTGTAATATAATAAATCGCCTTGTTCAAAGACACAAAGTTCCTTGTCATACATTTCAATCAACTATTTTGTGTGATCAAAGATCATAGTCCATACAAAAATATACAGGTTGATATCCCTATGTAATCAAGTGAATCCTATGCATATACTTAAAGTTTACATAATCTTCGTGACAGGTTCAGATCTTTGTAAACAATAAAAACTCCAATTAACCGATTGATAATAATTCCTTTGCTGAAATATTGTAGCTTCAAGAGTGTTCTTCACCAGATCTACAAGTAAGAGAGAGCTATTTATCCAAGATGTGGTCCTGGATCAAGTTCCATGAAGTATCAATAACATAGTCCCATAAATGCCAAATTCCATCACCCTCTTGTTGTCCTTACTTCAACAAGAGATAATCTTGTTTATTTCTTTCCCCGTAAATGTGTTGAAATATAGACACCTAAAACAAAATAGTTATGTGCAATAGTTCTTCATAGACAATCATCATATGAATATTCTTAGAGGGCCTCTTCATACTCAACCAATTCACTACAAGCTTTGAATCTCCAAATATCTAAATTTTGTGTACACCTTTAGAATGAGCTAGTAATGGGATCAATTGTAATGCCATCGATTCAGATCAATCATTTGTGCTTAATCCCACTCCAGCTAAAAATGTAATCCAATGATGTCCATATAAAATGTATACCTATAGATCCACCTCTAGCAATGTCCTTGGGAATCCCCATCAAAGTATGCCTAGCTTCCTGATTTATCAATGATCACTTCTTCCACTCTATGAGCTTTGGTTAATCATCCCATGGAAAGAGACTAAGGGTAGAAAAAATGTGTGATGCATATACAATGTGTTCTATGACTATATTTAAAAATTCATTTTTTTTCCATCTAAGAGCCCCAAATCACTAAGGCTGGAAGAGCCAAAGAATTATTATAAACCTTATTATTCTACCAAGAAATAAAATCACATTGTAGATCAAGCCCTTGACAAGTGAATTGAATTCCTATAACCTGTGATACGTCCTCCCACATCCTAATAAATTATGAACAATTTATAAATAGGTGCTCAATTGATTCATCATTTTCCTTACAAAGGGATCGCCATCAAGTCCTGATCCAATATCTCTTAATCATCACTTCCCATATGGGAACTTTGTTGAATAAGGATAACCACATAAATAACTTAAATTTGAGAGGAAATTTTAGCTTCCACATCATAGGAATCCACCAGGGGGTATCAAGGTGATCTTCATCCTCTCAAATAACTCTATAACTCAAGATATATGTGTATGATCCTTCAACAACATTCCTAGACAAAATTAGTTCATCATCCCTATCCACCAAGCGAATGTGACAACCATGAAGGTTTTTTATAAAATTGTTCCATAGAAATCTGTCTTCACCTACAAATCCTTCGTCTTTAGCTAATAACCAATCGTGCTTCCAAGCAGTAGTACTGACAACATCACCAGTCCAACTTAGATGCATTAGTTCCTAATCCGTAAGAGATTCAGTCATGTGATGTGGAATTCTATGAGATCCCAAGCTTCCAATCCAAGGGTCATATCTCATTCTAAGTCTTCTTCCACTTCCCACTTTCCAAACAATCCATTCCCCGAGCACATCAAATGTATATAAAAGAGAAATCCACATAGAAAATACATTTTTGATAGATTTGGTCCTGGCCCGAACCACTCTATAATTGAGAGAAGAATAATATATTTCTGATGTACCACATTAACCCATATTCCTTCACCCTTTAAGATTTTCTAAACCCCCTTTGCTACCAAAGATTTGGAAAAGCATGAAGGTTTTTTTAAACCCCATCCACCAAGCTCCTTTGGCGAGGCTAGTTTGCACCAAGCCCCCCAGGGATATGGATTTCCCTCATAATTTCCATTCCATAAAAAAATAGCATAACTTCCTAATTTGTTCCATGGTTCTAGCATGGACATAAGCAGAAGAAATCCAATATACGAGGATAAATTCCAAGACAAATTTCAATAAAATTAATCTTTCACCACGTGAAAACCACTTATTGCACCAAAGAATAACTCTTGTCTCTACTTTGCATGCCAACCAAGCCCAGACTCTTTAGTGATAGTCATTTGGTTTTAAGTAGAAACCTAGATATTTCAAACCATCCTATAAATCCACCATTGAAAATGCAAATTGTGTGCAGATCCAATCAATACTTTCTTATTCCAAGTGCATGAAAGACACTATGGATTTATGAACATTTATAGACATCCATGATGCATCTGTAAAAACAAACAAAGATTGATTTTATCTTAGAAATATCCCTCCTACATCCATCAAAAAATAAGATAATGTCATCAACAAAGAGTAAATGATTAATACAAGCATTCCCTCCAACCCTAATCCCCCTAAGAACACCATTAGAATGAACATAGGAACAAGATCTACTCAAATCCTTCACAACCAAGATAAAAAAAGAAAGGGATCCAATGGACATCCTTGCCTCATACCCCTCCAGGTCTTAGAAAGGGAGAAGTTGACCCCTTTATGATAACAACAAATCATACATATTGAACACAAGACAAGAACCAATTCACAAAAGGACGCTAAAAACTAACTTGTAGAAGGATGGGTGATAAAAATAACCAATTGACCCTGTCATATGCCTTAGAAAGGTCCACTTTTACAATAAAAGCAGGCAAATTTTTTACCTTGGCGGAGTGTAAGACCTCTTGTGTGGTTCCAATGGCATCATGTATTTGTTTTCCCTTCAAGAAAGTAAACTCTTCCTATGATATTGAATTATACAAGATGTCTTTCATTCTTTTTGTAATGACTTTAACTATCACCTTATATATACAATTACACAATGATACATGCATGTATTCCTCCCATTTACTCACATTGTCAACCGTAGAATTAAGGGCTATAAAAGTAGAGTTAAAAGCATATATGATTCTTTCGTTGAGTCTTGAGTCCTTAATAATTGCAAGAATATCATGTTCAAAGAGATTCATTAATTCCTTAAAAAAATCTATAGGCTAGCCATCTAGTATTCATTAGAGGAAATTTCAACTCAAAATGGGCCTTTTAACTTTAAATCAAATTCCATGTCATCATGTGTTAGCCAATGAAATTCCTTTAAATTTGAAATACCATATAGGTCTTAAACATTTTTGTTTGTATCTTCGACATATCATTAAAAAAACTACTTTTTTTTTGTATTTTCGACATATCTCCCCGTGTTTTTACTCAAATTTTGATTGAGAGAGCTCGTTGGATGCGGAATTTAATTCCACATCCAACGAGATCTCCCAATCGAAATTTGAGTAAAAACACAGGGAGATACGTCAAAAATACAAACAAAAAAGTAGTTTTTTGCTTTTTTCCTCCAAAATTAATAAATATTATTTTATTATTTTAACTATTATTTTATTAATTTTTTAAGGAGGCCCATTTTGAGTTGAAATTTCCTCTAATGGGAATTTTTTCCTTCTGAAAAGAGTGGACAACCTCCTTATCCTCCTCCAAAGTAACCTCCTCCATAAGAACTATATTTTTATCCTCATTAACAAAAGAGGGATAAACTGTTGTTAATATGAAAATCTAAGCAACATATGCCCTATCATCGTCTTTAAATAACCTCGGCCGTAGCAAGGTTCCAAAAACCAATCACTTGAATACCATCCTCCTCCTCTAATTTCCATAAAGAATTAGCATTCATTTGTTGTTTAACAAAATTGTGGAAACACTAGGTTTTATTGTCCCCTTTTCGGATCTAGATGGCCCTACTTTAAAGGCACCGAGTAGCTTCATTATCATCTAAAATCTTGGTTCTCCTAACTTTCAAGTCCACAATTTTTCTTTTTTGAGCCATATATAAGAACCCTTCCCCATAATTATCATGAAAGGATTCTATAGTCTCTTCAATCCTACAAAGCTCTAAATATCGTCTTTTCCTTATTTTGTTGCCCACAAGATTGATCGAGCCTTTAATCTGTTGAAATTGTTTAAAAACTAAATGCCTACCGTTAACACTCAGAATGTACCCAGGTTGTGGAAGGTAGATCCCAAGGTAACAGTAGAACCACTTTAAGAAAGAAAGTTGACTTCTTTCTTCCTAGAGAGGGATCTCTCACTGATTCGTTTTAACGAGGCCAGATGTATAAATAAAATAAAAATGCATATTGTGTGTGTGGTTGAAACGAGGCAAGTATACATTGGGCTATGGAGTCACAAATATTTTTATGAATCACAGAACTGTTTGCATAGGAAAATTCGACAAAGACAAGATAATACTCAGTCACAGTTAAAATGTAGTTTGTCTGGTCATAAAGAAGAAACAAGGACAATACATCAATACAGAGCACCAAAAAGATGAAATATGCATTGAATTTAGTAAGAAATATTGGTGAATATCTAAAACAATAGTCAGAGCATAACAATATGAATTCTAAAACTATTACACACTCATTACAGATATGAAAGAACACATAATGGAAAGTTTAACAGGAAAGACATGCAGATAGGAAGGGAAATAACAAACTGTAACTACGAAATACACATGAATATTTGCAGCAAAATGGCATCATTTGGCTCTATAATTTTATTAATGGTAGGTCTCAAAGTACATAACACAAAATCTCACGGGTTCCAACCCTTTTTTCATCTCCAAATGTTGTTTAAATACATAACATTGCTTCATGATCTGAAATAACTGATTCTAAAAATAGGCACAACTGCCTGTACATGTGTCAAACACATTTATTTGATTCTAACTATTTTTTTAAATAAACTAAACTCCTTAACTAACTAATTACAAACGAATTACAAACTGAGTTCTTATTTTCAACTGCCTTCAAAATCTTTACTAGCGCAACTTGTATTTGTTTCTTCCAAATTGTTCAATTGTCTTCCATTGGTCAACAGTTGGCAAGTCTAGATTTATCATCTCTTTCTCCAACACTCTGAGCTCCACATTCTCCACATAAGAAAAATATGACAATTTAGCACATGTAGCTTTGAAATTGAACAACATCTCAAAATCTTGAGCCAATTTGTCAACCACTATTTTTCCAGACAAGGATTGTTGCATGTCTTCAAACTGCCTGTGATCTAATCTACAACTAATCAATATTTCATTATAATCCTTTTGAGATCACATCCCTCCTTTTTCTTCCCAAAAGAAAGGAAGTCCTCTTTTGAACAAGGGACTAAACAGTTCAATGAATTCCTTAACTCGGTGATTCATAATATCAATTTTCGCCTAAACTGTATCCAAATGTTGATATTTGCTCACCACTTTTCTTGCCCACGTAATGGTTGAGATCCTATCTTTTATATTTTCCTTCCTTGTGTCCTCCTCTATCAAACTATTTAAGAACTATTTGCATTATGAGCTATGTCTCTAGATTTGTTATTTAAGACTTGTTTCACTACCATAACACTTTATCTAGCTTCCTGCATAACAATCTCTTTATCTTAAATGTAATCTAAATAAGGCCTGAGCTTGGCTGCTTTTGCTATAAGCACATCCCAGATTATATGCTTAGCTACCTGTAAGGCTGACTGTCATGACACTTGCTTTGCCAATTTATTATTTTTATCTACCAGCTCTTTACATCTGTTCTCCAATGTCTTTCTTTCCTATTCTATTTTTACAGCTATGTCTTCCAAATTTTTATTCTGGTTCTTCAAACTAGTGATTTCCATATCTCTAAGACTTACTTGAGACATATCTTGGGAAATAGAATATGTACTAGACTATATAGGAGGTGAAATAATTTGCACTTCCCACATTATCACCAATATTTTCCTTCCTCGCACCTTGGATTAGCAGAATCATTGTCAGTGTTGATCTAAACTGTATCTTTATCTGGGTTGTTGAAAAGTGTGACCCCTACTATATTCTATTGAATCCATGAATTCATTTCTCCTCTAAATTTCAATCTATGGAATCAACCTCAATCATTGATCTAGATCAAGCTTTAATATAAGTCGTTGGAAGATGCAACGCATACCCAATTCCGTAAATTTTCATTCTGACTTTCTCTGTGATAGTTCACCTTGCAGAATTATTTCCAGCCTTTGATCAAACCCCTCTTTAAACCTCTATCATTCAAAATTTATGAGCCTACCACATTTCACAGATTTCAAATGTTCAATTGTCCACGCATGTTGGATTAGTGGAATTGTTCTCCGCCATAGATCTATTCTCTGATTAGATCTCCTATGTCGAAATATGCAAGCCTTTAACTGATTCTGCAAATTAGAAAAGTTTGTTTCCATTAGCATTGATCATTGTGATAATTTTTATCTACAGCAAGATCTAGGAGCCTTAGAGAAACTCACAAATCGAATTTGATGCAAAACCAACAAAAAACCATTAAATGAGAAGAAATTTACACATGCAATGTGAACAAAAAGAGGTTATATTTTTACTGTGTAACATAAAAACATGTTAGTAATAGGTTTATATTACATCAAAAGTGTTTCTTGAGGCTTAGGAATCCCAATGTGACTGTACAAATGAACTTGTCCAAATTGGCCTCAATCTCCCCTGGGTGGGCCAATCACGCTCCAAATCAGCCCAAATGGCCACGAATTGTTGTGTGGACATGGATTATGTGACATGGTATCATAATAACACCTTGGAATGCATGAGTGTGGAAACATAGGTGGGTTAGAGGCTCTAGGTGGCAATAAATGCACCAAATCAGCCCAAAATTGGACAAAATCAACCTCTGGCGCTCCTAGTCAACCAAGATGTCCACATTCAATGAATGGGAGCACACCAGAAATGATGAGGGCACACATGTGGATGTTTTACTGATATGGAGTGTTCATGTGGGTGTGAATGCACCAATTTAGCTGGTTATTGGTCCAACTAAGCACCCTAAGTCGAAAACTATAGTGCATTAATGCAAAATGAAATAAAACTGACTGAGGAGTTAAACTAAGGTACTAAGGGGTTGGATTATTGTTATAACACCCTCCCTTAATCAAAAAATTATTACATCTCATAAAATCAAAGAGGCCTTGGAAACAAAGGCTCAAGTCACCTCAATTACATAAATCAGAAATTTTTATTTGTCCATATGAAGAAAGGAAAAGAAGGAAAACCACATGGGACAAAACCTTCCCTCAAGAATGGACATGGGGCTGAAACTTGTAACCAATAGTAGAAAATCACCATCCATCACTCACCCCAAGCAAATATCTCATGTAAGTGAAGGTATTCTCTGTGAAAGTCTTGGTGAAAATGTCGGCAGTTTCCTCGGTGGATGGGCAATACTGCAGTGAAATCACCCTATCATGCACTAAGCCCGGGATGCAGTGCATATGGATATAAATATGTTTTTTCCTCTGCCTCTGAACTGGATCAGTAGATATTTTGATGTCACTTTGATTTTCCACCCAAATTTTGGTAGGAGAATCAATTGTGACACCAAATTCCCGAAGAATTCCCTGCAACCAAACACATTGTGTAGTTGCATTGACTGCTGCCCTGTACTCGACCTCTGCTGATGAAAGTGAAATGGTGTGTTGTTTCTTACTTTAACATAAAATGGGACCTTCATCAAGCATAAATACAAAGCATGAAGTTTATTTTATGTTATTGGGATCTCCATCCTAATCCAAATCAGAAAATCTAACTAGTTGAAGTGAAGCGCTAGCTGAATAGTGCACCCCGAAATTCTTTCTACCCTGGACATACTGAAGAATTATTTTTTATTCCCTCCACTAGATCTCATGTGGTTTGTTCATATATATTGCTACAGCACTTACATCATAATATAAATTTGGTCTTGTATGTGTAAGATAAAGCAAGCCTCCAACTAGTTTCCTGTAGAGTGTAAAATCTACCAATGGAGAATTGTCGAATTCATGCAATTTGATGCGAGAAAGAAAGGGAGACTTGGATTCCTTACACTCAGCCATGTTAAACTTACTTAGAAGGTATGAATCATACTTTGGTTGACTCATCATGATTCCCCTTTCACTTTACTCAATTTCCAATCCCAAAAATTGCCTTAGCAATCCTAGATCGGTCATGGCAAATTCACTATGTAGAGATGACTTAATTGAAACAATTGAAGTGGTGAAGCTTCTTGTAATTAGAAGGTCATAAACATAAAGAAAAATAACCTAAAAAGTACCATCATGTTTATGCAAATCTACATTTGGATCTGATTTGCATCTAGTGAAGCCAATAGAGATCAAGAAAGCATCCATTTTAGCATACCAAGCCCTAGGGGCTTACTTGAGTCCATAGAGGGATTTCTTCAACCTAAAAACAAGTGAATGATACTCTTGGAAACCTTTAGGTTGTTACATGTATATCTCTTCATGTATCTCACCATGTAGGAATGCACTCTTGACATCCATATGGTGCACTTACCAACCCTTACTAGCTGCAATTGCTAGAACTAGTCTTATGGAGTCCATCTTTGCAACCGGTCCAAAGGTCTCGGTATAATCCAGACAATGGAATTGAGAGTAGCCCTTAGAAAATAATATGGATTTTTATTTAACATATGAACCATCAGCAGCAATTTTGGTTTGAAATATCCACTTTCATTAGACAAGCTTCCTCTTGGGAGGAAGCGGAACCAATTCCCATGTCTCATTCTCTTGGAGAGAATGGAACTCTTCTTCCATTTTTGTTTGCCATATTGGGTCATTACAAGATTGTTGATATGAATGTGGATCATATCCAATCAAACATATAATAGTGCTCATCAAGAGCACTATCACTTGCAAAGGAAGCATTACTAGTTTGTGATCTAGTCTTCCTAGGCTCTTGGGGATTTCTAGCCAATTCCCTTACAACTTGTTGATGTATTTGTAAATTCAGAATGTATTCATCTATATATCTTATGTATTGTACCCTGATGTTTATTCTGAGATGTGTCTATAATGTATTTGAGTCATGTCATGCCCCGATGTTCCTATCAGGAGTTTCTATAATGTAACAAGTCATGTCAAGTTATTGTGGGTAACCCTCCCATTGGTCAAGGGTTAAATTCCCCGCAGTTGTGGGGCCCTAGGGTTATTAGAATATCCTATAGAAGTTGACCCTAGGTGAGTCATTGTAATTCAGGGCAATAATCCCCACCATTGTGTTAAGGATAGCCCTCCTTGTTGGTCGGAGGAGGCAAAGTCCCCACAAGTTGTGGGGAACTAGGCTTATTAGACACTCCTAGAGATGTCGGCTCTAGTAAGTAATTTTTAAGTGAGGCCGACATGTTGGAGTGGGTTTCAAGTGAACGAAATAATATAAATAGAGAGTGAGCCTCTCTGTTTAACACACACACACACTCATTGGGGCGCATGAGTGAGAGAGGAGAAGCTCTCTCAGTGTGAGAGAGAGAGAAGAAGCTGTGGAGATCATCTTTATGTTTTTGGATTTTACTGCTACCATTGGTGCTCATTATATCTCTGAGGAAGTTGCAAGGTTTTTTCCTTTATGGTTTCCCCAAGGAAAATTCTTTGTGTCTCTTGTCTCTTGTGTTTATTGTTGTGCATGTTATTCTCTCAGTTAACATCCTAAGTTAATGCTAGCTTAAATGATAAAAATATAACATGGTATCAAAGCTAACCTGAGAAGAATACATTATGCAGCTATAGAAGCTAGGGCTTCTTACTTTTTTGGTCTCTCTCCACAATCCATCAGCAAAAGTATGCTAGGCTGACTCTCCATTGAATGGCACATCTTTTTGTCGAAGCAGAATTAGATTCCGAGCATTTTGAGTTTTTGGTGCGGGAAATTAGGGCTTCTTACAGAAGAGGAATTTTTGAGTGATCCTAGAATAGGATTTCTCTCCTCATCAAAATCGAATTTTAGAGACCTGGGTCAATATTTTTGGTTGGGTGAAACTCCAGGAAAGTCAAACCCTAGTTTGACCCCAAGCTAGAAAAACCCTAAATACTAAAAATGATAAGTTTTGGTACATTCACTATATATCGGGATTGGTGAAGGATCAGGAGCTGAAATATGCATAGGTCAAACAAAAAATCCCTATGTACACTGTTTCCAAAATGTAGCCTCATATTCGCTATATTCTGGGAGATATGATCCCTCCAATTTAGGGTTCCAACCTCTTCCAAGATTCATCCCTAAACAGTACACCTGGGGAGAATTGCTATATCTTGGGCTACAAAGGTCCAAATAAAACTTTTGAAGATTTTTCGGAAAGGGAATGGACTGTACTTTCTTTGGTCCAAATTTCAGACCCAGAAGATGAAACAGTGACACGTGACAGTATGTACAACTTCGTTGTTCTAAACAGTCTTGTAACAGGTCACCTTGGGAAAATGATCATAAGTCCCAATTGGTGAAACAAATTATTATGAAACCTATGGTGTTTGAACAGGGACATGTGAGGCTACCACAGTGTGAATTTTTAGACATAGATAAGCATTAATTTCATAGATACCGCAGAAACAGTAACAGACATTTCTGCAGAAGAAATTAGAAAACTAGGGCTTCCTATTCCGGGAGCTTCCCTCCATTATTTTTAGAAAAGGATTGCATTGGACAGCTCAAATTGAAGAGATCTATCTTTCTATCCAATCATATTTGAAAGATTCCAAGTTTTGGAAATTAGGATTTCTCTGACAAACCCTGGATCAGCCAGCTCCAGAACCAGGACGGACACCTCAAATCAATAAGATCTAATCTTTTGATATTTTCATTTGAGGTTCTCATTTCAAAGTGATCTATCACATCAGCTTGATGATAAGCTTGGTGAAGTTGAAAAATTCCAAGCATGGAAGTATATGATCTCTTTGAAGAAAATGAATTGGATACCTACATAAGTAGAGAGGTTCCAGTTCCAGAGGGAGATGAGGCTCAAAGCCTTACACAAGAAGAACTTGGTCAAGGCCAAGAAGATCATTGTTGATTCAATCACGGATCAACTTGTACCACAAGTGTCTTCCATAAAGACACTGAATATGTTTGATTACTTAACCAAGATATTTGAAGGGAAGAACATAAATCAGAATATGGCTTTGAGAAAACAGTTGAAGAATGTGAAGATCCAGAATGCAGACAGAGGTCTCTCAAATCAAAGAACAACTTGAAGCGGTAGAAGAAGAAGTGGAGAATGCAGAAGTTGTGATAACCACCTTAAATGACCTCCCATGATCATGGGATTCATTCATTCAAGGAATTTGTGCCAAAAGGAAGTGATTACTTTTAGAAAGACTCTGGGAAGAGCACACATAAGAAGATGCTCAATTCATAATAAGAGAAAAGAAGATGGGAGCAACTGAAGATCAAGCTCTCACCATCCAATGAAGATACCTCAAGCGATGAGGAATTTGAAGAACTCAACTCTTTAAGAAACTCTTATCCATATTAGAATTTGGATAAGAAATGATGAATGAAGAAGATAATGAAGTTGAAGGCTCAAGAAGGAGTCTACCCGTGAAACAAATAAAGATAAGTATTCAATTGTCATCTCATGATATTGTTTTGTTATGCATTTCTTTATATTCATTTCTTTATATTCAGTTAATGTATTATGCATGATATAATGTTTGCATTAATGACAGTATACTACTAATATGCATGTGATGGGTAAGTAGCTCATGGTGCTATACAAATCTCCATTGCTACTTATCTAGAATGAAACCTCTTTGTTGACATATTGGATTAGTGCACAATCTCAATGTTGTCCTGGTAGAGATGGAAGGCATCTAGAAAGTTTCCATGAGATATGGATGGATGTTGTATTGGCTAAAGTAGTTGCATGATCATATATTTATGCATAAGAATTTTTCATTATGAATATACCTTATGAAATGTTTCTAACCATACAACTGCATTTGACTTGTAGGAAAGATTGCATGCATAATCACCTACAAGCAAAGAAGGATGAGACTTGTTCCAAAGAACAAGTAATGACAGTTCAAGATGAAGAATAATAAAGACGAATGCAGCGAAATCATTGATGCAAAACCTTCCATACATGAAGAAGTAACCAAGAAGAAAGGTTCAAGAAGAATGATGGCTAGGATGCAGTATTGATACTGAAGAGAATTTCATAGTTCCATCATATAGTAGATGGAAACATCACGAGATACAAGGAGAGATTTGTAGCATGAGGCATAGACCATGAAGAGACATTTGCAGCCACTAGAAATACACATGACAGGAATAATCATGTGTGCAAATGAAAGAAGGCCTTGTACGAGCTCAGAAGACACCCATGGGATAACACATACATGAGGAGCTTGATGAAGACCTGAACCTTTGCTACAAGGTTGAAGATGCAAGTCTATAGAGGATGACAAGCTCACAGATGGGTGTGAGAAGAACTTTTGAAAAAGTTCAAGATCTTGGTATCCAGTGATCCTAGATGGATACTACTTGTCACTCCAGTACAGAATGTTTCAGTGCATAGAGTACAGAAGATAGAGGGAGAATGATGCTCTGCTTCAGAGGGAGTGACTGCAGAATATCCTAAGGTTTGACATGGTACGACAAGATGGATAGATTACTGATGACTCTAGGCTTTACTGAGAGTAAAGCAGATTCCAACCTTTGCTTCAAGGTTGAAGGCGGAAGACCAGTGATGCTCCTGTTATGTCGATACACTATTTTCTAGGCATGGAGGTGTGGCAAAATGAGGATGGAATCTTCCTTGGATAAGGGAAGTATGCAGTAGAGATCCTAAAGAGGTTCAGGATGATGGACTGCATGACCACACCTATGGCATCGAACCTGAAGCTATTGAGTGTTTCTTCATAAGATTCGGTTGATGCCACGATGTATTGTCAAATGATTTATTCCTTGATGTACCTGACAAATACGAGACCAGATATTTTCTTTGAGACATGTTCACCTGATAATTGCAAAGCATGCAGTGAGGTACCTGAAGGGTACAGTTGATTATGGCCTCAAGTATGAGGCAAATCAAAAGATTAACCTAGAGGGTTATGTGTATTTGTATTGGGTAGGCAGTTCCATTGATAGGAAGAGCACTTCGAGGTGCTACTTCAGTATGATATCAAATATCACTATATCAGGGATATGGTGCAAAGAGGAGTAGTGAAGCTCCAGTATGTTGCAACGGATGAACATATAGCTGATGTGTTGACGAAGCCATTGGCTAGAGTGAAGTTTGAGTACTTCAGGGAGAAGCTTGGTGTTCTCCAGATCAAGGTTCCCTCCAAGGGGAAATTATGAGACCGAGAGCCATTCTGACATGGTGAGAGGATTAGGTTCCTTCCATGGTCAGATGTAAGGGCTGAGCCATTCTGTCATGGTGAGAGAATTTGGTTCCTTCCATGTCAGATATGAGTGCTAATCCATTCTGATGTGACTGTAGGATTGGTCCCTACATGATCAGATATAAGGTCTATTGCCATTCTTAGAATGGAGGTGTCTGGTCAGTTACTAGGAATACTCAGTCTGGTACTGAGGGCCATTCTGAAATGACTATAATATGTAGTCTTACATGATCATATGTGAGCGCATGGACATTCTGATGTGATTGAGGGAGGTTTTCCCACTTGATCAGATATAAGGAATAATGCCATTCTCTGGGAGAATGGAGGCACCTGGTCAGTTACCAGGAATCCTCAGTCTAGCACTGAGAGCCCTTCCAATGTGATGTTTTCGAACATGGTCGGATGTAAGTGTAGATCCCTTTCAATGCAGTGTTTTCAAACATGGTCGAATGTAAGTGCAGAGCCCTTTCGATGCGGTGTTTTTGAACATGGTCGAATATAAGTGTTGAGACTTTTCGATGCGGTGTTTTCAAACATGGTCAGATGTAAGTGCAGAGCCCTTCTGATGTAGTGTGTTCATACATGGTCAGATATAAGTGATGAGCCATTCTGGGATGATGTGTTTACACATGGTCAGATGTGAGTGCTAGGACTTTCTGACAAGATGAGGTTAGATGTGAGTGTTGGGCGTGCCTTTCTGACAAGATGAGGTCAGATGTAAGAGCTGGGTGGGCCATTCTGACTTAGTGTCAGATATAAACGTTGAAGAAGACCTGCATGGAGGCTAAGCCTACAACCAGCATGAAAAAGAGATGGCTCTGTAGAACTTCTTGTGACGAGAAGAATGAAGAGATAGCACCATTTGATTGAGATAATAGAAGCAATGATGATGATGATGATGATCCAGTAGTGACAATCCAGATCAAGTGATGATCCAGACTTGATGATGATCTAGCAATGACGATCCAGATCAAGTGATGATCTAGACTTGATGATGATCCAGCAGTGACGATCGAGATCAAGTGATGATCTAGACTTGATGATGATCCAGCAGTGACGATCGAGATCAAGTGATGATCTAGACTTGATGATGATCTAGCAGTGACGATCCAAATCAAGTGATGATCTAGACTTGATGATGATCTAGCAGTGACAATCCAAATCAAGTGATGATCTAGACTTGATGATGATCCAGCAATGATGATCCATATCAAGTGATGATCCATACTTGATGATGATCCAACAGTGATGATCCAAATCCAGTGATGATGATCCAAATCCAGTGATGATCTAGATCCAGTGATGATGATCCAGATCTAGATGAAGATGACTTGAAGATGAATATGACAAGAACTCAATGATGATCTAGATGATACAGAGAAGAAGACTTGTGCTGATAAATTGTGTCGAGAGAATACGTTCCTAGTTAAGAGGGAGTGTTGATATATTTGTAACTTCAGAATGTATTCATCTGTATATCTTATGTATTGTACCCCAATGTTTATTCCAAGATGTGTCTATAATGTATTTGATTCATTTCATGCCCCAATGTTCCTATTGGGAGTTTCTATAATGTAAAAAGTCATGTCAAGTCATTGTGGGTAACCCTCCCATTGGTCAAGGGTTAAAGTCCCCGCAGTTGTGGGGCCCTAGGGTTATTATACTATCCTAGAGAAGTTGACCCTAGGTGATTCATTGTAAGTCGGGGAAATATTCCCCACCATTGTGTTAAGGATAACCCTCCTTGTTGGTCAAAGGAGGCAAATTTCCCACAAGTTGTGGGGCACTAGGGTTATTAGACACTCCTAGAGATGTCGGCTCAAGTAATTGTTAAGTGATGCCGACATGTTGGAGTGGGTTTCAAGTGAACGAAAGAATATAAATAGAGAGTGAGCCTCTCTATTTAACACACACACACTCACTCATTGGGGTGCATGAGTGAGAGAGGAGAATCTCTCTCGGTGTGACAGAGAGAAGAAGTTGTGGAGATCATCTTTATGTTTTCGGGTTTTACTGCTGCCATTGGTGCCCATTCTATCTCTGAGGAAGTTGTGGGGTTTTATCCTTTATGGTTTCCCCGAGGGAAATTATTTGTGTCTCTTGTCTCTTGTGTTTATTGCTGTGCATGTTATTCTCTCAGTTAAGATCCTAAGTTAATGCTAGCTTAAATGATAAAAATCTAACACAACGTGTATGATTTTTCCAGGCCAGTTGGGCCTTGATGGTGACTCATCTACAAAATATCATATACATCCATATCATCTTCAGAAATATCAGAAAAAATAGAGCATGAATCATCACTTACATCATCGAATTGTTGAGGAGAAAAGCATTCCCCCCGTGCAAGCTCAAAATTTGGTATTGGTTCCTCTTCAAATTGCACACTTATTTCAACAAATGTCTTGAGTGTGGAAGTGTCAAAGACTTTGTAACCTTTTGTATCATCACCATACCCAACCATGATGCACTCATTTTTTGTGGTTGCAAGGCCTTCCTCTTTTCAGAAGGGATTCGAACCCATGCTCTAGATCCAAAAATCTTGAAATTTGATACATTTGGTTTATGGCCAAACCAAGCCTCGTAGGGAGTCTTTCATTTTAATGATTTGTGGAAGGCTTTGTTTTGTATGTGTGGAACACAATTAATGGTCTTAACCCATAGCTTGGGACTTACATCCCTTGCTTCAATCATGCAAGTGGCCATCTCCTTGAGAGATCTATTCTTCCTCTCTGCCACACCATTTTGCTCTGGTGTGTAGGGAGTTAAATGTTTCATTTGGATGACACATTCCTCACAAAGGTGTTGTAGGTTCGTGTTGACATGTTGTTGGTGAAAATATATGCTATCTAATTCAACACTTAATTGTCAACCCGGGAAGGTAGCTTATGAGATGTAAACACTATATGTGCGGAACTGAAGGCTTAAACTACCCTAGCCTAATTGCAATAAAATAAACTACTATTCTAGGAAAGCAATGCTTGGCCTAAAAACAACTAACTAACGGAAGAAAAAACACTTTAAGAAAACTATGAATCTATTCTATGAATTTGAAATCTGTTCTATTTGTGCAGAATGAAAAAACTATCTAAGAATTCAATTACAGCTGACTACTAAGGATCTAAGCTATGTAACTTGTAAACCAATTACTTTGAATCAGAAAACTATGCTATTTCTATGCAAGAAAACTAACTACTTTGATTTATTTAATTTAATCTGACTAATTAACTATGAATTCACAAGAGCAAAGAAAAAACACTATTCTAAATACCAAGCATAAATAAATGCATTGCAAAACAATATACTAATCAAAGCAAACTAAACTTGGAGCTTCATAATCAAATCTAAAACTAAGTACAAAACAATAACTGGAAATACATTCAATCTGTAAGAAAACCTACAAAAAAACAAAAAAAAATTATACTCTACCTCTTCAGCAAACTATACCATAAACTAAGGAATCTTAACCAATCATAAAAAGATAATGCAACTGATTTACAACTTGAAAAGTAAACTTACACTAAACTAGGTTATGTGAACTTTTATCATCAAACTTTAAAATACTGTAAACCAATACATATTTGAAATCTAAATGAACCTATTAAGCTTGAATTTGAAACTGAGTACTAATCTTTTACATCTACTGAAATGAAATAACTTGAAGAAATGAAACTAACAAATCCTAAGACAATGAAATGTTGTGTAATTGAAAATGAAAGACTGATTATGGACTCAAATGAAAACTGAAAATGGAATGTTGAACCTATTTCAGAAATGAGACAAACTGATATTCAACCAATTCTAAGACAACATTTTAAATAAGCTTAAGCTAATCTAGGTTTTAGGCATGAAAACAAATGAAAGTAACTCATAAACTACCTAAATCATAAACAAAAATAAAACTGTGTTGCTTCTATTCAAACCAGAACTCTTTCTCACTTGAACAGTAAAATATATGTTGAATATAAATGGATTTCATCATCATTAAAAATGAAATAATTAATCTATGTGTTAATATAGAACTAAATATGAATTTGGAGGTGGATTCGAATCCCAACTAGCTACAGAACGTCATGAAATGTTGGAAAGTTAACCTATACCCTAGCTAATTATTTCTTCACAAAACGTAATACTAGAAATTCTAGAAATGACTGAAAATTCTGTAAAATTCTATCCAAGTTCGAATTAAAGGCTGAAACACAAACTAAAAAAAGGTATGAACGAATCACGTGAATGGCCAGCCGAATGGATTCTAAAGGCATAAATTGCATAAAAACGCAGGAAATTATATGTTATAAACAACCAAGTGTTACCTACAGGAAAACGAACTACTTGCTTGTAGAAACGAAATGACTTACAGGAAAACGTAATAGATATATGCAAAAACGAAATGACTTAGCTACAAATATAAAAAGAAACTATTGAATATACACAAATGGAACCTTTAATTGTTGAGGGGCCCTTCCTAGCAACAGAGGTTTATCTCCTATGCTACTCAGTCACCAACCATTAACAGAAAATGAAAATACTCATCAACGACTGAAACAAAGTCCTTATATTAAGCTGAACCAAAGCTTACAAAAAGTTTTTCTTCCTCCCCCTGTTTCTCAACCCTGGGAGTCTTTATATAGCATTTACAAAGGGAGAGCAGGTCGAGTTAAATCCCCAACCGTTCAAAACAAATTCCCAATTTTCAGAGAATCGACCATAAACCAAATATGCGAAAATAGTGTCTGATCAGTCACATTTTTCTCCAGATATGTTTAGAAATTTTGCAAATGGCCCACCATAAGGGGTAAATCAAATCATTTTTGAAGTGGGTTTCAAACGGTTTGGCTATATTCTGCATGGATTGCTCATAAACCATCGCCAAAATACGCTTCCTGGCTTAATGACGGGAATGCCAATTCTTTGATATTGTTGGACTGACTGTAAAAATAGTAAGTTGAATTGATGGTTAGTTGATGTGTTGGATGCTTAGTTTAGTTCGTGGCTGAATTCTACTCAATGGGTTCCTACCTCTTTCATCTATTCAGCATGATTGTGCCCTCCTTCTTTATGATGCATGCGTTAATTTCCATATTTGTGTGCTCTGCTCACAGCCTGCATAAAACAAAAACATGTGTTAGTTATATCAAAACAATGTAATGGCAATCAATCTGTTATAACATGAAGTGATAATAAATCCAAGTTTCACATCATAGTCACGTTAAAAACTTTTAAATAATCCTATTTCATTATATCCCTTTGTAGCATATGGATTTCAAAAAGCCACGTAATAGTTTTTTTCATGCCATGGTAAATTTAAATTATTGCTTTTGAGGTGGCATATTAAGTATAACATTATCATAAGATTAAGTATAATATTATTCTAATATTAAGTATAACATTATAAACACTTTATAACATTTTATTTATAAGTGTTTCTTTTTAAATCTAAACAAATTCTAAATAGGATTAGTATATGTTATTTTAAATAAGATTAATCTTTTTTAATATTTAATATCTTTCATTTGTTTAAATTTATAACTATCAAAGCATAATTTTAATTTTAATGTGCAAGTATTACAAAGTTAACAAGAGAGAGCTGGAAGATAAAGGTAAGCCAAATTAGCAAACCAAAAATAAAACATGTCATCAAACCCAGTGTGAAACTTAGGATCGGAAGAAGTATTGAATAGAGTATCAGAATGAGGGCCGTTTGATCTTAATCCAAAGTGTGGGAATGCATCTCCAAGTGTGAGAATCAATTTATCACCAATAAAATGATATATAATGCATTAAAAGTAATAAATCATGGTATTCAATTTCATTGCTTTTAATTAATAGATTGGAGATAAAAGATAAGCTTTTGAGAGTGAATATAATGATATAAGTTTAAATGTGATGACATGATAGTGAAATATAATGAAAGAAAGAGACAATTTAGGGGCCCAACAGGGTCTTAAGGGAAACTTACAAACATTCTCAAATGGCAAATTGATGGAGTTCATTTTCTTTCGATCAACCATGCATACCTTCCTCCAGTAGACCCACAACAACCATTATTATCACAGAGTCATTTTCATATTTTTTCTCTCCTTTTTTTTAGACTCGTTTTCTCTCTTTTTTGACAAGCTATCCTCCCTAGGCAGATTCCCCTCTTTCAGTTGGTCATGTTCAGTACCCCATCAGGTTTACCTAGCGATACCACAGTTTAATACCCGCTTCCAGCGAGCCTGTTCGGTACCCCGACGAGTTAACATCTTAAACCCGTTTTCTATCATAGGCTCTTGTCCCAATGTTTCCACTCCCTATACACATTCGGCAAAAAAAATTTCCTATGAAGGAGTGGTGGGGGAGCAGCTCTGAAAACCATGCTTCAGGGTGGGATGGTATATGGGTTTGAGAATAGCTAGTCTTCTCTTTTTTATTATCATGGAACCAGAATAAAGGCTGCAAGAGGAATCTACTGAATCAAGGATACACACAGTTGATGGATTTAGTGTAAAGTGGATGGAGCCATAAGATAATGAGTGAAAGGTGTCTCTAGTCCCAAAATTCGTCTCTTTCATAAGAGTTATAGTAGTGTTCCCCACAAACTAGGAATTTCATTCACCCTTATGCTACCCTGTAGTAAAGATGCTTAAATAGCATGCCCTGATAATGAAGCTAGGATGTACGAGTGACCTATAGGTTTTAGATAGACCATAATTTATGACAAAGCCCCATGATGTTTAAAGTTGGTCTTGAGCAACTGGTATAATTAGAAATATGCATGTATGAAAATGAATAATGATGTAAGATTGTTTTGGTTTAGTAATTAACATGATCTTTTTCTTAGTTCTTTTATTTGAAAAAGAAAACAAAAAACAAAGTTGCATTATCCCCTAAACTAAGAATGCAACATGTTATTTATATACATATTTCCCTACCCTAAGAAGAAAGAAAACATGTTTATTCAAGTATATGATCTTTTCCAATGAAACCAAGTGCGAAGCAAAATGAGAATTGTACCTTTATCCACATATAAAAATATTGTTGCAGTGATTACCTGAATGTCGAAGTTCAACCAACTTACTTTTCTTTGCATCAATAGGTGTCGAATGAAGGAATGGTATTGCAGTCAAGTTACCTCCTGAAACCATATTTCGATGTAGTCTTGGTACTCACCTTCCTTCACTATGTCATACATACCGTCTTCTTCTAGTTGAGAAGTTGTTTGAGCACATGATGGATCTATTGTCATGTATATCAAGAATTCTTCAATTTTTGGCTGCTCTCCTTCGAATGTAATCCCCAATATGTCAACTTCTTCTGCATTTTTGTAAAGAATATCATTTTGTAGTTCTTGGGATTTTGGTTCATCTGTCATTTCAGGAGTAGTTAATAAACTTTCAACTTCTGTCATGATCTTCTCCTCGGTAAAGGTCGAGACTCCAACTTTTACTAGGATTCGAGAGAGTTCTCTCATACTAATGAGCACCTTTGAGTCCATTTTGTTGGTTGGTAGGTCCTGCTTCACACAAGGGTTAGTCCCTGGGGTTCTTACAGTACCCAAAAAAAAATCATGTGCTTTTGAGAAACTATCTACTAATAAAACAAATTTGTGATTTAAACACAACACACTAAAACACCTACATGAAATTAACTTATGGAAAGTAAACACACTCATACAGAAAGAAAACCACACTTTCATAAGAGTAAATTGTAAAAAAGTAAACTACCTAAATTTTCATAATAAAAGCATACGTGCATGAAATTAAACTATGGAAAAATAAACTATCTGCGTTTGTGGAAAGAAAAGTACACCTAACTATGAGAAAGTAAACTAACTATGTTTGCAAAAAGTACACTTAAGAGAAGTAAATCAAACTTTGCGTGAAGTAAACACACTTGTGCAAAAAAGGAACAACGAGGATTTGGGGCACCTCACTATAGTGGATGTGTAGGTTCTTACCTCTCATCTTACTGTTCTCCCCTCCCCCCTGTTATGTAATGTAAATGCAACCTATCTACCCCTATCTAGCTTGACTCCAATCCCTTTAGCACCTCCCCGGCAATGACGCCAAAATTTTGGTGAACATATATGCTATCTAATTCAACACTTAATTATCAACCCGGGAAGGTAGCTTATGAGATGCAAACACTATATGTGCGGAACTGAAGGCCTAAACTACCCTAGCCTAATTGCAATAAAAGAAACTACTATTCTAGGAAAGAAATGCTTGGCCTAAAAAAAACTAACTAATGGAAGAAAAACCACTTTAAGAAAACTCTGAATCTATTATATGAATTGGAAATCTATTCTATTTGTGCAGAATGAAAAATCTATCTAAGAATTCAATTGCAGTTGACTACTAAGGATCTAAGATATGTAACTTGTAAACCAATTACTTTAAATCAGAAAACTATGTTATTTCTACGCAAGAAAACTAACTACTTTGATCTATGTAATTTAATCTGACTAATTAACTATGAATTCACAAGAGCAATGTGGAAATTGAACCCAAGAGATAGAACAATTACACTCACAAAATTGCTAATCAAACATGCAAAATTAACACCAAAGGAGACTGAAATTGGAGCATAACACTAATCTGTATTGAGTAAGTGTACAATATCCAACCTTATGAATTATTAGGCTACTGTAATATATAATTACATAAGAGAATCGAATGCATAAATTTTCCATTCGAAATAGTCAAAAAGCAGGCTTACCAAAACTAGTCAAATCCCCCATAGGTGCATAAAGCAGTTTCCAAATCTAGGTAGATGCTCACGAATTTACTAAGTCAAGTGGGAAAGCTAAAGAGGTATGGAAAGAAAACTCATACATGCTTTTATTTGGAGAAAAGGATGGAGGATGATGTGGTCAAAAAACAAGGCAACTACACCTAGTCTAGCTTTTCCTTTTGCCTTAAATCAGAAATAAAACAAGGCAGTGTTTCAGAAAAAACAGATATGTGCTTTAGAGAATTTGGAATAAAGTAGACATGCTAAATTGGGTTTCCAAGATGTTTCCCAAGCGCTCCATGACTCATTTTTAGCATGTGTTGACTTTTAGGACATGTAGAAGGCAACTAGCATAGAATGGAATATAGGAAACTAGGTAATAAGACAAAAATAATTAAATTAATGTCTAATGTAGGTAACTATGGGTTGATTATTCTAACACCCCCCCTTAAGCCTGACTTTATGAGTAAATATCAGAAAAATATAGGGCCTAGCAACAAGTCTTAGTCACCCTTTACATACTGCTTGTCCATACAACCAAGGAAGAGGCAAAAACCCAGTGGCAAAATCCTCCCTTAAACATGAACAGGAAAAAACAAAATTTGGAAATCTTGTCATCAATCATGCTTCACATCATGATCAGCAATCCCCAGCAGTGATTTGAGATTTATGAATGTCTTCTCACAAAAATATTTGGTGAATATGTTTTCTACTTGTTCTGAAGATGCACATAAGAGTAAATCAATGGTACCATCATGCACAAGTTGTCTGATGTAGTGCATATGGATCTCAATGTGCTTGGTTAACTATCTCTGAACTGGATCATTGCATATTCGAATGGTGCTCTGATTATCATGGTAGATAATAGTTGAAAAAACTGATTCAAAGCCACATTCTCCAAGTATCCCCTACAACCACAAACATTGAGTTGTTGCATTTACAACTCCTCTATACTCTGCTTCTATAGATGAGAGTGCTATGGAACTATACTTCTTGCTTGACCAACTAATTGGTCCTTCTGCAAGCATGAACACATATCCTGATGTAGACTTTCAATCTGTGTTGTCACCTACCCAATCAGTGTCAGTAAACCCAATCAAGTCAAGATCATATTTTGCTTTGTAGAAGATCCCATGAGTTCTTGTTCCTTCAACAAAGTTTAGGATCCTTTTGGCTGCTCTCCAGTGGATCTCATGAGGCTGATCCATGTATCTCGAAGCCACACTAACTGCATAATATATATCAGGTCGAGTGTGTGTAAGATAAAGCAAACACCCAATCAACTGCCTATACAGTGTATTATTTACCATAGGAGAAGAACCTACTTCTTCAAGTTTAACTCTTGAAAGGAAGGGAGTCTTGCTTGGCTTGCAATATTTCATGTTGAACTTGTTTAGAAAATCCAAAGCATACTTGGACTGATGTACTTTGATTCCATGTTGGGATTGAGCGATTTCGAGACCCAAGAATTGGCTCAACAATCCCAAATCTGTCATAGAAAATGCATGGTTCATTGCATCCTTCAAGGAGGCAATATTTTTCTTTGAACTTCCTGTAATCAGTAGCTCATTCACATATAAAACAATAATCATCAAATAACCATAAATCATCTTTAAATAGACATTAGGATCAGACTTGCATCGAACAAAACTCAGTGACAGCAGAAAGCCATCAATCTTGGCATACCAAGCCCTGGCGGCTTGCGTGATCCCATACAATGATTTCTTTAACGTGCACACTAAATATGGATTAGAAAAAAACCCTTTAGGTTTCTGCATGTAAATCTCTTCAGTGAGATCTCCATTTAGGAAAGCACACTTCACATCCATGTGATGCACTTCCCACTGCTTCAAAGCTGCAATGGCTAGAGCTAGCCTTATGGAGTCCATATTTGCCACTGGTGCAAAGGTTTCATTGTAGTCAATACCATGTACTTGTGAGTATCCCTTGGCTACCAAAATTTCCTTATATTTCAAAGGTGAACCATCAGCAGCAAACTTAGTCTTGAAAACATACTTACATTGAACTAGCTTCCTCCCTGGGGGGAGATCAACTAGTTCCCATGTGTTGTTCTTCTAGAGCGAGCTGAATTCTTGTTTCATGGTTGTTTTCCATCTTGGATCATGTACTGCATCTTCATATGTTTGTGGATTTGATTCAATTATCACATAGCACTTCTCAGCAAATAGAGGATCTTTCACACAAAGGGCACTCTCAAATTGAGATCTAGTCCTCCTAGTGTCACTAGGATTTCCAGCTAGTTCCCCATCTGCATGAATGGTATTTTCTACCCATTTTGGTCTTGTATGACTATTAGGATCTACAATCAAATCATCATTATTAGACATATCAGAATCAGCAAACTGATTAGTCTCTTCACTTACAATCAATGGTTCTGGTGGTGAAGAGGACTCTCCAACTTCAACTACTACTAAAGGCTCTTCTTGGAACTGAACACTTCTTTCAATGAAATATATATTAGTGATCAAGTTTATTATCTTGTACCCTTTTTAATCTTTATAATATCCAAGAAATAGTCACTCTTGGCTTTGGGGTTGCAAAGCCTTCCTCTTTTCAATTGGAATTCTAGCCCAAGCCTTTGAGCCAAAAATCCTGAAATGAGTCACATTTGGCTTGTGCCCAATCCAAGCTTCAAAAGGAGTTATACCATCAAGATGATTATGAGGCACCCTATTTTGGATGTAGGATGCATAATTTATAGCCTCGGCCCAAAAATTTGGTGGCAAATTATTAGCCTCCATCATGCAGGTTGCCATCTCCTTCAGTGATAAGTTCTTTCTCTCAGCAACACCATTTTATTGTGGTGTGTAAGGGATCGAATGTTGCATCTAAATACCTGCATATTTACTATACTGAATGAACTTAGACTTGACATACTCATCACCATTTTCAGATCTGAGGATCTTGAGTTTCCTCCCATACTGGTTTTCAACCAAGGCTCTAAAGACTTTGAAGAGGTCAAAAACTTCAAACTTATGCTTTAGGAAGTGAACCCAAAAATACCTGGAAAATTCATCTATGAAGGTCAGTGCATATTTGGCTTGAATCATGTACATATGAGGGAATGGACCAGCAATGTCACTGTGAATCAGCTCAATAGGTGCAAAGGTTCTCTCATGACTAGCTTTCTCATACTTGTGCTCTGGGTGTTTTCGTAGGATACAACCTTGACAGACTCCCTTAGAAAACTTGATCTTTGGTAAACCTATGACCATATATTTCTCACTCAAATCAGAAAGATACTTGTAGTTAATATGGCCAAATATTTCAAGCCAAATCTTGCTTGCTTCATTAGCATGAATCAGAAGAGCAGAGGGGTTTGAGTAGGGTAGAAAATGGGAAAACTTGTATACCTTCAAAGTGTGATCAACAACACCTTTTTCTATGACTTTACCATTTGAAATCTCGGTGATTTCAACATCATCAGTGGATAATATGACCTTCTTTGGAGACCCAGCATGATTCATATGATACGCTGACAATATATTAGAGGCAAGACCTAGAACATACAACACATTATTGAAATTACCATGGTCAAGATCAAACCTTCCCTTCCCCAAATTGTCAGTGACAGAGTCATCTCCCAAAACTATCAGTGGACCTTTCGACATGTAAAGAGAAGAGAATGTATCTTTTGTTGAAACCATATGTCTAGAAGCTCCATAGTCTATGATGAATCTAGGCGAGCCTGATGTGCCAGCAACCAAGGCATGTACTCTCTCTCTATCCTCTGAATTTGATCCTCCTTCCCTCTTCTTTGAGCAATCAGGAAGGGAGATGTTATTCTTCTCTAGGAGTTGGGTCAACATGTAAATTTGCTTCTTCATACAAGAGCTCTCAAGATGATACCTTACTGCAGTATGTGCACTTGCTCATTTCTCCTTTGTTCTTCTTCTTCTGGGAGTTCTTCTTGGAACCTTGGGGATCCTCTTGAGACTTGTTCTTGTCTCTCTTTTGCTCAGGTGGATTTTTATCTTTTTCTTGCTTTTTGAATCCACCCTTGAATCTCTAGTAACCAAATCTTGGTCTTTCTAAGGTTTGATGGTGCCCATCATCACCAACTTATCTTTCTCCTATGTGAGGGATTCCATGAACTCTGCAAGCTTAGGCATCTTCCAGGCTCGAGCTGTCAACTTGGTGGCATGGAAGGTTGAAAAAAACATTGAATAGTTAGGACCAAGCCTAAAGAGTATGGCCAAAACTAGTTTATCTTCCTTCTTTTCGATCCCACACTGTTTCAACTACAAAACAAGGGCCTTAAACTTGGAAAAGTAGAGTTTTAATGATTCGAAGCTACTGGCACTCAAGGAGATCAGCTCATTCTCGATTCGATGTCCACTCATCCCATCTGTCTTTCCAAAAATATCTTCTAGCTTCTCCCACGCTTCATTAGGTGATGTCAATCCATCAAGATGGAAGAGGAGGTCTCTTGAAATGCTTAGACACAAAATACCATAGGCCTCATCCCTCCTGTTGTGCCATTTAATTTTCTCTACATCTGCATTGGGCTCTGCCTTAGTTTCCATAGTCACCCTGTAGATACCTTTCTCTCTCAACAATATCTCCATCTCATCTTTCCACTCAAATAAATTGAATGGAGTCAAGATGATCTTCTGAGATTGGTCCATAGCTCAAGAACTGTGCCCTCTAGTCAGCAGAATGCACTCCTAGTCAATTATGTTGAACCTACAATAAAAATTCAGAAGGAGATAAATCAATCTACAAAGGCTCTGATACCATGTGGAAATTGAACCCAAGATATAGAACAATTACACTCACAAAATTGCTAATCAAACATGCAAAATTAACACCAAAGGAGACTGAAATTGGAGCATAACATTAATCTTTATTGAGTAAGTGTATAATATCCAAACTTATGAAGTACTAGGCTGTTGTAATATATAATTACATGAGAGAATAAAATGCATAAATATGCCATTCAAAATAGTCAAAAAGCAGGCTTACCAAAACTAGTCAAATCCCCCATAGGTGCATAAAGCAGTTTCCAAATCTAGGTAGATGCTCACAAATTTGCTAAGTCGAGTGGGAAAGCTAAAGAGGGATGGAAATACAACTCATACATTATTTTATTTGGAGAAAAGGAGGGAGGATGATGTGAGAAAAAAACAAGGCAACTACACCTAGTCTAGCTTTTCCTTTTGCCTTAGATCAGAAATAAAACAAGGCAGCGTTTCAGAAAAAGCAGATATGCACTTTAGAGAATCTAGAATAAATCAAACATGCTAAAGTGGGTTTCTAGGATGTTTTCCAAGCACTCCATGACTTAGTGTTAGCATTTGTTGACTTCTAGGACATGTAGAACGCAACTAGCATAGAATGGAATCTAGGAAACTAGGTAATAAGACAAAAATAATTAAATTAATGTCTAATGTAGGTAACTATGGGTTGATTATTCTAACAAGCAAAACAAAAAAACTATTCTAGATACCAAGCATAAATAAATGCATTGCAAAACAATATATTGATCAAAGCAAACTAAACTTGGAGCTTTATAATCAAATCTAAAACTAACTACAAAACAATAACTAGAAATACATTCAATTTGTAAGCAAACCTACAGCCAAAAAAAAACTTCTACTCTACCTCTTCAGCAAACTATACCATAAACTAAGTAATATTAACCAATCATAAAAATATAATGCAACTTATTTACAACTTGAAACGTAAACTTACACTAAACTAGGTTTTGTGAACTTTTATCATCAAACTTTAAAATATTGTAAACCAATACATCTTTGAAATCTAAATAAACCTATTAAGCTTGAATTTGAAACTAAGTACTAATATTTTATATCTACTGAAATGAAATAACTTGAAGAAATGAAACTAACAAATCCTAAGAAAATGAAATGTTGTGTAATTGAAAATGAAAGACTGATTATGGACTCAAATGAAAACTAAAAATGGAATGTTGAACCTATTTCAGAAATGAGACAAACCGATATTCAAAAAATTCTATGATAGCATTTTAAACAATCTTAAGCTAATCTAGGTTTTAGGCATGAAAACAAATGAAAGTAACTCATAAACTACCTAAACCATAAACAAAAATAAAACTATGTTGCTTCTATTCAAACCAGAACTATTTCTCACTTGAACAGTAAAATATATGTTGAATATAAATGGATTTCATCATCATTAAAACTGAAATAATTAATCTATGTGTTAATATAGAACTAAATATGAATTGCTGGAGGTGGATTTGAATCCCAACACGTTATGAAATGCTCGAAAGTTAACCTATACCCTAGCTAATTATTTCTGCACAAAACGTAATACTAGAAATTCTGGAAATTACTAAAAATTCTGTCTAAGTTCGAATTAAAGACTGAAACACAAACTGAAAAATGGTCTAAATGAATAGCATGAATGGTCGACCGAATGGATTCTTAAGGCATAAATTGCATAAAAACGTAGGAAATTATATGTTATAAACAACCAAGTGTTACCTACAGGAAAATGAACTACTTGCTTGTAGAAACGAAATGACTTACAGGAAAACGTAATAGATATATGCAAAAATGAAATGAATTAGCTGAAAATATTTAAAAAAAACTATTGAATATACACAAATGGAACCTATAATTGTTGAGGGGCCCTTCCCAGCAACAAAGGTTTATCTCCTACACTACTCAGTCACCAACCATTAACAGAAAATGAAAATACTCATCAAAGGCTGAAACAAAGTCTTTATATTAAACTGAAGCAAAGCTTACAAATCGTTTTTCTTCCTCCCGCTGTTTCTCAACCCTAGGAGTCTTTATATAGCATTTACAAAGGGAGATCAGGTCGAGCTAAATCCTCAATCGTTCAAAACAAATTCCCAATTTTCAGAGAACCAGCCATAAACCAAATCTACGAAAATAGTGTCTGATCAGGCACATTTTTCTCCAGATCAGCTTAGAAATTTTGCAAATGTCCCATGCGTAAGGGTAAATCATATCATTTCTAAAGTGGGTTTCGAACAGTTTGGCTATATTTTGCATGGATTGCTCATAAACCATCGCCGAAATACACTTCCTGGCTTAATAACGAGAGTATCAATTCTTTGATATTGCTGGGCTGAGTGTAAAAATAGTAAGCTGAATTGATGGTTGGTTGATGTGTTGGATGTTGATTTTAGTTCGTGGAAAAATTATATTCATTGGGTTCCTGCCTCTTTCATCTATTCAGTGTTATTGTGCCCTCCTTCTTTATGATGCGTGTGTTAACTTCCATATTTGTGTGCTCTATTCACAGCCTGCATAAAACAAAAACATGCATTAGTTATACCAAAACAATGTAATGGCAATCCATTAGTTATACCAAAACATGGTCCAGAGTTCTTCTTCTTTATGTTTTTGTTCCAAAGCCTCTTGTCTTTTTGCAAACTCTCCATCCTCCTTAACTTCAATTGGTACAGGAATTTCAGGACCACTGGGAGGACCAACATTAAAGAAAATGGAAGATCCTAAATCAGTATCCACAACATGTATATGATGATTATCATGTTTTTCTTGACTGCTAACTACAAAATTTGATCTCTTCTCACTATATAATCTTTTTTTCCCACCAACCACAGGAATAGTATCATAAGACATATCCATTTGCAAACTTCCTTTCAATTTAGAAGTCTAAGATCTTGACAACAATATACCAAACTTAGTAGAAATGTCTGCTACAACAACATCCATTACCACAGTCTTAGATGGCATTTTTCTCAAATTCACCACCATATCCTTGATCAATCCAAGACACTTCACCTTCATAGAATCAAAGGAATATAAATATTTATATGGTATAGTAACTTCCATACCCAAAATTTCTACCACTTCTTTATGCATTAAATTATGAGATGCACCAAAATATCACATAGCATTGTTCACAATCATGTCATGTACATTTAAGCTTAGATAAAAAGGAGGGACCTCATCATCATCCATATTTTCAATTTTTTACCCAAAGACAATGGTAGGATCATCATCTGTCAACTCTAGGATATCTGGTTGGAATTCTCCTTGACTCCTAACCATATTTGTTATTTTATCTATGTATTCCTTATTGCTCAACAATTCATTGAAAGGAATGGAAATTTTCAGTTTTGAAAGTTCTGTTTGCAAATTAAAAGTTGAAGTGGCTTTTTCCACATCCACCAGTGTAGCTTGTTTCACTTCTTTTATTTTTTCTATCTTATTTTCAGATTCTTTATACACAGTGGGCTCTTTTTGTTTTTCATTTTTCTTTTATGTATTATGTTGGCTACTAGAAGGTTGATTTTGATTAAACCTTCGTTTATTTACAGTAACATCTCTATTTCTCAATTTAATCTTTCTCTAGACATCATCTATAGCATGTAAATATCCTCTTTGGTACTGCTCTGACTCCTCCTCAAAATCATTATTGTCCTCCTCTTGAGAAAACATATTATGCCCTTCCTGTGTGAGGTATATTTCAAAATCCAAGTCACCAAAATGGTGAATTTGATCTTCAATATGATCAACCTCTTCTTCATCTGCAACATAATTCTCAGGAAAAGGTGGTCGTATCTGCTGATCATCTGGATTTCTAGGATTCCTCATATCTCTCTGTCTATTTTATGGAAGTGGAGAAGGATTTGGCCTTCTGAAGTTTGGGTTTCTGATTTGAGGTTCATTCTGTTCTCTGTTCAATGGTCTATTATCCATAGTCAGCCTATCCATCAATCTCTTCGTTGTCTTCATCATCATTTCAAATTTAGCATCATTAGGAGAGGAGGTAGCAGAATTAGAAGGCACATTTTCTTCTCTAACTCTCCTTTTATATGTTTCTACTTTCTGCTTTATTTTTTCAGTTGCCATCATATTAGCCTCTACTTCTAAAGAATCTTTAAACATAACAGGGAGACTTATCGATTTCCTCTCTCTCAATAGTAATGCAAGTCACTATCAAAGGCATCAGCATAATGAAGTTTTGCAGCGCCTACGAGGGGTTTAATATCAGCGGGAATAGATTTATACACCCGCATAAATCAGCTAGAAAACTCATGGACAGATTCAAAATTTCCTTTCTTGAGATTATTAAATTGAGAAATCACTTGTAATGGACTTTTCTTATGATCCCATCTTTCTAAGAATGAAGTTTGGAAAACTTCAAATGTGAGAATGGATCTAGCAGGTAAATCCCTAAACCACTTCTTTTCCTCTCCATACAAACTCTATGCAAACAACCTCATCTTAAGATCATCATCATGAACGTCCTCTAAATGAATAAAATCATCAAATATGTCAACATGTTGCCTTGCTGTAAAATTACCATCACCATCATACAAGGAAATTCTTTGGGCATATTTTTGAGGAAGGTCATGCAATACAGTGGGTAAATCCAAAGGAGCAAACCTAGATGTTGTTCATCTAGGTGGATTTGGAACAAAAGGAGTATCTTGAAAGGCTGGAGGAGTTTGAAGAGTTGGTGGTATATAAGGCTGAAATTTTTTTAACAACAAGAGCTCTTTCTTCAGTTTTCACAGAGTTTTGAAGGTTTTGCCAAAGAGAATCAAGAAAATATGATTCTAGCCTACTAGGATTAATATGTGTATCTTTCAAATCATATTCATATTTTGACTTTAATAATGATCTTTCAAGATTGGTTTCCCACCCAAAATCCTGAATGCTATGAAATTCTTGAGAAGATGATGCACCAAATTGAGAAATGTTTATTTTTTCTTTACCCCTACTTCTAAACAATATTTCTGGGGTTTCCACACTTTGAAATATTTTAGTTTCAAGGTTACCTCGTGTATGTGACCTTCTGGAAGCCAAGATGCCTTTTGAAACCTTGCTTAGAATGAATGTGGAGTCGCCAAGGAAAATGTACAACCTTTTTCAAATGCATAAATTTCTATTTTCCCACAGAAATCCTTTCTTCTTGGAATCTTGCAATCTTTGTCGTCTCTCCCAGTGTTGATTTGCACTCTCGTTCCCCATCAACGGTGCCAATTTCTTAACACTCAGAATGTACCCAGGTTGTGGAAGGTAGATCCCAAGGTAACAACAGAACCACTTTAAGAAACAAAGATGACTTCTTTCTTCCCAGAGAGGGATCTCTCACTAATTTGTTTTAACGAGGCCAGATGTATAAATAAAATAAAAATTCAGATTATGTTTGTGGTTGAAACGAGAAAAGTATACATTAGGATATAGTCACAAATATTTTTATGAATCATGGAACTGTTTACATGGGAAAATTCTACAAAGGCAAGATAATACTCGATCACAGTCAAAATGCAGTTTATCTAGTGATAAAGAAGGATAGTCCATCAATACAGAGCACCAAAAATATGAATTCGCCATTCACTTTAGTAAGAAATATTGGTGAATATCTGAAACAATAGCCTAAGCATAACAATATGAATTCTGAAACTATTACATGCTCATTCCAGATATGAAAGAACACATAACGGCAAGTTTAACAGGAAAGACATGCACATACGAAGGGAAATAACAGACTGTAACTACGAAATACACATGAATCTTTGCAGCAAAAGGCTAGCATTTGGCTCTGTAATTTTATTAATGGTATCTCTCAAAGTACATAACACAAAATCTCATAGGTTCCAACCCTTTTTTCATCTCCAAATGTTGTTTAGATACATTAACATTGCTTCATGAGCTGAAAAAATTTGATTCTAAAAATAGGCACAATTGCCTGTACATGTGTCAAACACATTTATTTGATTCTAATTATTTTTTGAAATAAACTAAACTCCTTAACTAACTAATTTCCAAAAACGAATTACAAACTGATTTCTTATTTTCAACTGTCTTCAAAATCTTCACTGGCGCAACTTGTATTTGTTTCTTCCAAATTGTTCAACTCTCTTCCATTGGTCGATAGTTGGAAAGTCCAGATTGATCATCTCTTTCGTCGACACTCTGATCTCCACATTCTCCACATAAGAAAAATCTAACAATTTAGCACATGTAGCTTTGAAATCGAAGAGCATCTCAAAATCTTCATCCAATTTGTCAACCACTATTTTTCCAGACAAGGATTGTTGCATGTCATCAATCTGCAACTAATCAATCTATCATTATAATCCTTTTGAGACCACATCCCTCCTTTTTCTTCCCGAAAGAAAGGAAGTCCTCTTTTGAACAAGGGACAAAAGAGTTTGATGAATTCCTTAATTTGGTGATTCATAATATCAATTTTCGCCAGAACTGTATCCAAATGTTGATATTTTCTCACCACTTTTCTTGACCACGTAATGGTTGAGATCCTATCTTTGATATTTTCCTTCCTTATGTCCTCCTCTGTTAAACTATTTAAAAAACTAATTGCATTCTGAGTTGTGTCTCTGGATTTTTTATTTAAGACTTTCTTCACTACCATGACACTTTGTCTAGTTTCCTACATAAAAATCTCTTTGTCTAAAATGTAATCTAAATAAGACCTAAGCTTGGTTGATTCTGTTATAAGCACATACCAGATGATATGCTTATCTCCCTGTAAGGCTGATTGTCCTCTCACTTCCTTTTTCAATTTAGTATTTTTATCTACCAACTCTTTACATTTGTTCTCCAATGTCTTTCTTTCATGTTCTCTTTTTACAGCTATGTCTTCCAAATTTTTATTTTGGTTCTTCAAACCAGTGATTTCCATATCTCTAAGACTTACCTGAGACATATCTTCAGAAAGGGAATCTGTACCAGACTATACAGGAGGTGAAATAATTTGCACTTCCCACATTATCACCAAGAGTTTCCTTCCTCGCACCTTGGATTAGTCGAATCATTGTCAACCGTTGATATAAACTATATATTAATCTGGGTCATTGAAAAGTGTGACCCCTACTATATTCTTTCGAATCCATGAATTCATTTCTCCTCTCACTTTCAATCTGCAGAATCAACCTCGATCATTGATCTAGACCAAGCTTTAATATCAGTCGTTGGAAGATGCTGCCCATACCTAATTCCACAAATTTTCATTCTGACTTTCTCCATGCTAGTTCACCTTGCGGAATTATTTTCCAGCCTTTGATCAAACTTTAAGAGCCTACCACATTCCGCAGATTTCAAATGTTCAATTATCCGTGCATGTTGGATTAGCAGAATTGTTCTCCACCATAGATCTATTCTCCGATTAGATCTCATCCATCAAAATATGCAGGCCTTTAAGAAATTCTGCAAATTGGAAAAGGTAGTTTCCACTAGCATGTTATATCAACAGAATTCACCTCCTCCGTTGATATTACCTCATCATCAATCCTGGCCATTGAAAAATGCAAGCCCTACACAATTCCACAAATATGAAAAAAAAAATCATGCAAGTTGAACTAGCGGAATTAATTTCCATTGTGGATCTTATTCCTTCCTAGATATACACCGTTGAAATACACAACTCCTATGCCATTCTATCGATTTGAGAAGTTTATTACTCCTTGCATGTTAAAACAACGGAATTTTTGAGGACGTAGATTTATCTTCATATATTCATCCAATGGCTAATTTTTCCTGCCAGTTAACTTGTTCCTCCCTTACCAAAATTCCTTAAGCATGTACATCTTATTTTGGCGGAATTATTAACAATCATTGATCTTCTTTGTTGTGCATTTAAACCCTTCTTTCTTGTCACTATATAACCTTGAACGGTATTTCTCACTTACACACATTTGCAAGGTTCAAAACTATAAATTTTCAATTATTTTGCATTTCCAACTTATAAATGATCCTTCAAAATACCTATAGAACTTCATTAACATCCTTCAAGGTCACATGATAAGAAAATTTCCAGGCCTTATTCTTCCTTTCACTAGCCTAATCCCTTGCCAACTACTTAGCCCAAAAATAGTGCTAACAACTACCAATTCTATCATGAAATTGTCATACAGAATTCATATACTTTTGACTAGGTCCTTATACTCCTCATCATCCATCCATGATTAATTAAAATTAAAGGGGCTAGGGGTCGTATCCAAACCCATCACTTTTATAAAAATGGGAAAATGGTCAGAGTAGTTGCCACCCCCCACCCACTACCTAATGATGACTACAAAATGTAATGTGCCTTCATTAATTAGGAACTTTTCCATCCTCTTAGCGATTATGTCTTGACCAATTCTCTTATTTCTCCACAAAGGCCTTAATTTGATAAGGGGGATATCATACAGGGAAAAAAATCCAATCTTCTTATAAAATAACCATTCAAAACATCCTTGCGGTCATTTGGACCCCAGATTTCCCCTTGTCCTAAAGAAAATTTTAAGTCTCCTCCTAGAATTACTCTATCCCCCTCCAACATGCCCAACCTGAACAAATTTTCCCAATAAACCACTCTCTACTGGTATGGCCCATATGTGTTGATTATAAAGAAAGTATGGCCAATCTCTATGGAGAAAAGAACATTTCCAAGACCTGATAGAACAACCCAGCTATTAATACAAAGAAAAAAAGAAGTCATCCACCTAGCAATCAAGTTACCATATATACTTGAAGACTCCATTTTTGCAAATTCCCACCCAGGAGGTAAAGCCTTTAAGTCACTCAAAATATGATCCCCACAGGCTATAGTTTTATTAAGTAAGATTATAGAAGCATTTTTCAATCACCAGATGTTTCAAAACCAACATTTTGGAGGGAATCCCTAACCCTCTGCAATTAAAGGAAATTATCAACATTAAATCACCTTAGAGCAGGGAAGACTTGTCATAAGAATCCCTTTCAAATTTTTATACCTACCAGCCCTGATACCAAGTACAACCTGATCAAGCATCGAGGACATAATAGACCTCCTTCCTCGAAGCTTGGGAGATATTTTAGGGTAATCCTGAAAAAAATTCCAACTACCGATCCAGAAGCTAGCTTAAATTTGAGAACACTATAGGGTTTGAGGAAATATCTGGATCCCCTAGGATTCAAAGGGGTGACCTAAACAATAGAAGAGGTTACTGAGAGAGAGGGAAGATCGGGATGAGTAGTAGGGCTATAGGGGGTTTCTGAAACCCTTCACACGGAATTTAAAGGATCAACTATAAAACTGAGAGAGGAGGTGCAAGAAAGAGAGTCCCCCCCCCCCCCCCAAAAAAAAAAAAAAAAAAGTAATAAGCCCCTTGCAGGATGAAGAAACAGGGGAAGAAAACATAACACACCCCGACTCTAATACATGCAAAGCTTAGTCATAAGGTCCACTGCTTGAACTGGACATCTCCTGAAGTAAATCATCAACATGTGAGCCTAGAGAAATATCATATATTACCTCTTGGTCGTGAAATTTTCTAAGGGAAAGGACCAAATCCACTAAAACGTGATAGGAATGCATTTCAATGACCAAGAATCCCCACAAACCCATAACCCCAACAATGGGACTATGAGATTCCCTTGATAGCACAAACCTAGGGAAATCCTTTAGAGAAGGCCCTTTGCAAAGTCTAAAGGTAAAAACATTCAAGAGAGAAACACTATCGAGATTCCGGAAGAGGTCAAGAGACTTTAAAAAACCATTGGACTCTATACCATGAGAAATTAGGGGGAAATGATGAAACTTCAAAGACATTTCCTTCAAACTAGGTGAGAGGTCTTAAAGAAATCCAACCTCTCTCCTTATAACATACAAGGTTTCCACAAGTCATTAAAACACTGGGATATTTAACGATGGGAAGATCCCTTTCCATGGGAGAAAAACCTCCATCCAATACAGAGTTTAGTGCTAGCCAAGAGGCCTAGGTAAAGTCCTTCTCTTTCAATTTTTCACAACTCAAAAAGTTTAACTCCCCATAATATTCTCTAATATATAAACCCATATGATGATGACCAAAAGTCTTCAATCCCATAGAAGACAATCCACCAAAAACGAATAGAGAAGCTTTCGAGATTAGGGGACTATGCATACATCTTTCATGGGTGAAAATATACACAAATATAGCTTGAGCCAATGCTTCTATCAACATCCATATCGACACAATATTTTTGCAAAGCACTTCAACCAATTTTTCCACTAGTGAAATACCAATAGCCCTAGATTCCTAAGCAAGACCCAAAATGGCAATATTTTTATCCACCTCATAATCCTTCGAGAGAGGTATCGCCAACCTAGTATTTTTTTCTTCCAGAAGGGTGGAGCAAATTCATGCACCAAGTGTCCATGAGAGTGATTACAGTTGCATCAAAAGAATCTTGGTGTAGTCAAGGACCTGAGCACCAGAATAATGACTAAGAGTAATTACCAACTCCTCAAGCAGACCATCAGGAAAGTTCAATTCCACTAGAATGCATGCAACTGTCATAATTTCGGATGTAGGAAATTAATATTTTCAGCCATACAAACCCCTAAAGCCAAACCTATTTTCTAAAATATTTCCAAAGTCCAGAATTTTGGAGGTAATACTGGCATTTTAACCCAGATCAAGTGCTTATAGGAATTTTAATCTTGAAAACTTTGCTTTCTACTTCCAAACTCTCTCCATATCACTTTTTATTATGAGTGTGACTTCATCAACTTTGATTTATGATTGATTTTAACTTTTTTTTCAACTATATTCAATACTTTGCACATTTATTATGAAACTTCATTTATAACCTAAGGAAATTTTCCAAACCTTGGACTATTAACCCCTTAAGGTTTAAGGTTTGGATCATTCCTCCCTTATTGCAAAGATGATGAACCCCACAATTTGACCCATTAGCTATAAAAAGTCAACATTTTTTCCTTAAAATGGATTTATCCCCTTATTTTCTTTAAACATAGATTATGTGAAAGACAAAAGACAAAAGTTTTAAAGGTGCAAAACTCAATAACCCATGAAATACAATTAAATTTAACAAGACATCGAAAGGCAAAATTCCAAATGTTGGTGTCTCCCCTTTGCACATGTAAATGATCACTTATTCCATTCTTCATTCCATTGGATCTCAAGCGATATGAGTATAAATGCAAATTCAAAGATAATTCTAGTTGAGTTTTGGATGAGATGATGCTAACTATTATCTTTCTATTGTTTGAGATGGGTCATAGAGGTGGGAAAGTTTTGAAAACCAATGAGGAATATGTAGACTTATATCCATGTACAAATTTGTAAATAAACCATAGAACAATCCTAATGTGCAACAATCCATTAGTATGCACATGTAAGATTCTCACCAAAAGAACAAGAGGGAAAATGTAATAGATTAGAGACAAGACACTTATTATGGTTAAAATTGAAGTAATTTGACATAATGTCGTTCAATGCATACTTTCAATATTGAGGTCATTGTATCATATAGAGGACATTGACAGGGATGGTTATGAGAATGAGGAGAAGGATGGGTAGGTCAATTGAAGAATATGTTATATCGGTGTCATGAAATGCATCTTTGGCATCGTGTACATCTTGAAAAAATATTGTAGGTGATGAGTAGAGGGCCACATAACACTTGGGGGGACATATATTAAGCAAATAGACCTTTGTGGGTTGCATAAAAATCCCATAAAAATTCTTGAAAAAATTGCAAGGGATTTAATGAGATCTCTTTTTCTTGTAGTGGAAAATTGAGGTTTGAGGTTTGAAAAGCCAATAGTGCTAGGTTGACCATCTGTGATGTTTTCATTGTGTAATGGACTGAAAGAGTGCCAAAGGAGGATGGAGAAAAATGTATACCTTTAAATCCAAATTTTATGTTAAACCCTCATTCAAAAAGAGTGATAACTCCCTCTAACACCAATGATCTAGAAAACAAGGGTGGGATTTGGGGAGGGTAGAATGCCAAAGGAATGAACAAATAATCTACAAATATGTAAAGTAAACTTCCAAGAATCCTAGTCTTGCAAATGAATGTATGCTAATGAAGATAATAAAGGTAATTCACAAATAAAGCAATCACCAAATAAATACCAACCATACGTGCAATTAGCATGGGAATGTGTGGTTTGAGGTAGTTTTTAACAAACATGAAATGAGAGACTCGTGGTTTATGCAATCTCTCTCTTGGTACATGTGCTTGACCTTTCATGGTCACAAGAGTTTGCACATGCAAGAGGTATCTATGCTAGGGAATATCATGTTATACCAAGCTTGTTTCTTTCATTTATGGCTCATCATAAAATGATGTGTTTCCTTGTGGCTTGTGCTTGGCACTTTTATATTGTGGTTTTATTTCCAAATATGAAATTCCACTATGAAGAGGATAAATATATGGCTTACACTTAAGAAATTGCAACCTTGCAATGCAATATATATATTGTTATTGAAAATGATTCGAAACTATTTAAAAAGATACTTCTACATATATGATGCAAATACAAATCCATATGTTCCTCATTATAGACTAAAGCTAATATCTATACTACACAACCAGGCACACCATCACATATTTTCTTCCACTTTTATTAAGTAATCAAGCATGGAGTTTATAGTTTTCTCCATGGATGTAGAAATATGCTATATTTTGTATTTTTAATGTATGAAAATGTTTTGTACATAAACTACTTTATTGTAAATAATGTTTTTATTCTCCACTTGCCCTAAGACCTTGTTCTAAGCTTCAATGTTTTATTCTTTTATTGGATTGATGCATGTTTATGGTATTGTATATTAGTGTTCCTACCTAAGAGAATCGGTATCTTAATCAAGTCATTAGTATTACAAATACTTTTTATGTGTGTCTTATGTTGAAACACTGGACAATACTGAGAGGGGGGGTGAATCACTATTGTAACTTTTTATAATTTAAAACCACATTTATTATTTACTTAATAAAACGCACAAGAAACAAGAACACACAGAACACAAATTTATCATGGAAACCCAATTGGGTAAACCACCAATACTTCCTATTACTACAAAATTGTTATTTACAAATAGTTTTTTGTGCTACTATAGACAAGGATGGTATCACACCCTATTTACCAGCAACTACTGGAAGGAAGCTATGACCCCCTGGTTTATTAGCTACTACTGAAAGGAGGATACGACCCCCTGGTTTATCAGCTACTGTTGAAAGGATGCTACGACACCCTATTTACCATCTACCACTGGAAGGAGGATACAACCTCCTACAGGCTTGTTGCTTGCCCTAGCACCACCCTTCCACCCTAGACTAATCTTTATCAGTCAGTTATCCACTGCTTGGATTCTGTTATTCGTAAAACACAGATACAATTAATTTCTTCAACACTCTGTCAATAAATACCCTCATTTTTTTGTGGATGCCTCTCTTTTCAATTTTTGGACGCACCTCTTCACCATTGCGAAACCGCACAGCAGGAATTCTGATCTGGTTAGCACGAACCTGGATTCCACAATAATTTTGCATACAGCCTCTTGGTTAAATACCTGGCTATTCTAATGGACAAAATCATTCTTAGGCATTGGATCTCTTAAACACCTCAATCAATGGTGGAGAATAAACCAAACTTAAATCGTTTTTACGATTTCATTCCCATCCCGTTGGTTAACTCACCTACATGTTCAAACATCGAAATAGCTTACAGTTGTTGATCTAAGCCATGCTTTCATCTAGACCATCGAAGTATGTGACCCTACCTAATTCCGCTAATATCCAATTCGAATTTCTCCGTGCTAGTTCACCTAGCAGAATTATTTCCATCCTTTTATCAAAATCTTCTTTTAATCTCTATCGTTCAAACTTTAAGCACCTACCACATTCTACAGATTTCAAAAGTTCATTAACCCATGCATGTTGAATCAGTGGAATTGTTCTCTGCCGTAGATCTAATTCAACGATCAATTCTAGCCATCAATATTGATCCTACTTGCTGCTTGTTTATTTGAACAGTGAAATCTCTTGTAGCCATTGATCTTCATTCACATCTTATTTCCACAGTCCGATCTTGAGTTGTGAATTTTTGCACTTTGCTTTCCGCCTCAATCGTTCTGCACCGTTGATCTCCTTCATTTTTCTTCGTGACCGTTGATCTTCCTAAATGTGGGATACGGAGTGCGAGATCTCAAAAGCTCAAACGTTGTTTTCAAACTTCTCTGCCTTTCATTTTCTGTACTAACCTTTCCACACCGTCGATATTTCACGGATCTCTTTTTGGCTGTCGATCATCCGGATCGTGGGATGCGGAAGTCGAAAACTCAACATTTCAAAAATGAGCTTATGCTCTTCCACTTTTCGGACTTTCCTTTCCACACTTCATTTTCCATACTATGGAATGCAGAAGTCAGAAACTCAAAGTTTCCAAAAACGAGCTTATGCTTCTTCCGCTTTCCAAACATTTATTTCCACACTACGGAATGCAAAAGTCGAAAACTCAATACTTCCAAAACTTTGACTTTTTTATTTCCATGGTTCCGCACCTGCACTAACCTTTCCATACTTCGGAATGTGGAAGTCGGAAACTCAATGTTTCCAAAACTTCGATCTTTTGATTTCCGCGGTTCTACACCTGCACTGACCTTTTCGCATTGGCCTTTCTGCACTGCGAAATCCAGAAGTTGGAAACTCAACGTTTCCAAAGACGAGCTTATGCTTTTTCTTCTTTTCAGACTTTCCTCTCCACACTACAGAATGCAGAAGTTAAGAACTCAACTTTTCACACAGTCTTTTTCACCATTATCCACTTTTTTCCTTCCTCTTTCTATCTGAACCATTGATTTATTTTGCATGGTTCAATTGTAACCGTTGATCTACGATCTAATGTGGATTACAAACCTTTACTTTACCTTGTGCAAAAATCATCCACCATCGTATATTTCCACACGGATTCAACCACGACCATTGATCTCTTGATCGGATTTCTTCTGTACTCTTTCTTTTACTGAAACCTCCTATGACCATAGATTTATTGCGGATCTAACCATAACTTTCTGGATCTGCATGATTTCTTTGCGAAAATCCTCTGTGACCGTTTCTAGCAGTTATGAAGATGCACACAGAGAATTTCATGTTGTTGATTATAAATATTTTATAAATAGTCTCGTAAATATAGTTTCTTTGTTCTTCGATTGTCTAACCAATGTTACACATAGTTTCTGCATTCTCCATTCCATTACACGTAGATATAGTTTCTTTGTTCTTCAATTGTCTAACCATTGTTACACATATTTTCTTCATTATCCACTCCATTGCATAGACTACTTCAATTCATTACATGGTTTCTCTGGTCTTACTATCTCAGCCACAAAGACCCATAACTTCAACCTTCTCCTTTGTTTTTGCTCAACTTATCCTGCTACCATATCTACTGGCTATTCCTTTGTCATTCGCGAACACCTTTGACATCAATGACAACTACATTCTCAACAATCTCCCCCTTTGGCATTGATGGCAATATCTAAACCTTCTCCCCCTTTGACAACAATGAAAAAGGATAATTTGTTATGCCATTGAGGATTTCCTCTCTTTTTTATTTCTAACAATTCCCCCTATCATCATATCTCTCCCTGAGATTATGCCTCCTCTTCTATAACTCCTTGAGTATATGATCCCCTTTAATGTTATTTTCAGGGTTCTTTTTAAAACATGAGAGATTTTTAGAAAAGAATCCCACAATCATCACTCAATCCTTCTTCATTGCCTTTATATTCATCTTCATTGGTGTATTATTTTATATCTCCAACTTGATTTTCCTCATAATGGATGTCATCCTTGTTTATGGCACAATTATGCTCAGCATCATCTTTGGAGACCTCACTGATGTTTGAAATCCTTGTTTTTTTCTATATCTTTGGAGTCTTCGCAATCTGAATTTTTCTTCCATATCTTCCCATGAGGTATTCTGCTTACTTGTCCTTTATTATCTTCTTTGTTAGTGTCTCGTTTCCTTCTTAAACTTTGATCTTTTCCCTTGATTCTGATGCCAGCAGCATTTTGATCAAACTTATGACAACAATGACAGTACCCATAAAATTTCCCTTTATGTTTAAGGAATCTTTCAGCTTCTTGCTTCACACATTCCATCTTTTTCCATTATTTCTGAGCTTCTACTGAAACATTCTTACTTATTTTACATTCTCTCTCCATATGTCCAAAGTTATTACATCTGTAACACTTTATGTCATATCTTTGAAGAGGTCCAAAATGGTTATGATTTCTTCCTTTTGGTTTACCAGATATATCCTTTTTATGTTCATAACTCTTTCCATGAGCTCTGCAGTTGAGGGCTTTATGACCAAAATTATTACAGGAGTAACAATGACCCAAAAATATCTGTTGATATCTATTTGTCTTTGGTCACTTAGATACCTCATTAGCTATGCTTTTGTCAGGGAAGGATGAGACATATTTGTTGTTTTCATCCCTTTTAACAGGATTCTTTAGTGCATCATATCTTCTTTGATTTCCACCCTGGTTTGAGACAGGGAGATATTCTGGCTCCTTTTCTTTGTCATATACTAGACCAGTTTTATCATATCATGATCTTTGACTACTTAAGATATCATCTAGGATTCTTGATTTGTTCTCAAACTTTGATTTGATACATTTTTCATTAACCCCTTTTCTAAGTTGGATAATATCTTTTTCAAGTTTCTCAGAGTCTTGGATTCTCTCCCTGAGGAGAACTACTAGATCCTCTTCAGTTTTCTTAGCCTTTTGAAGCTGGTTCTTCAAGTCCATAATAGTTTGATTTGTTTTTTCTTGGTATTTTGACAGTTTCTCTTTCAAAACTTTGTTTATTTTCCTACTCTTTTCAATTTCATCAACAACAACCATGTATTGAGCTTCTATGTCCACTTATGATTCCTCATCTGGATCTGTTGTTCCTATAAATAGGATTTCTGCATCTTCACTTTCATAGGCACTATCTTCTTTGGAATATAAGTTCTTTTGCTTTTTCCTAAACTTCTTCTTACCTATGATTTTATCCTTATGACAGCAGGGTTCTTCATGATCACTCTCCTCTTGTTTTGGGTAATGACACTTATTGGCAAAAATGTCCAATTCCCCCATAGTTAAAACATTTTAGGGGTAACTTTCCTTTATATTTTCCAGTTCCCTTCTCAAGTTTTTTAATAAAGAGAGCTTCCTCATCCTTTAGGTTCTTTGATTGATTTTTGGATGAGGCTGTAAATGCTGCTTCTTTCCTTGAGATTTCAGTTAGTCCTATTCTCATCTCATATGCAGTGAGGATTCGATGTAATTCATCTATTGTCACATCATCAAGATCATCTTGTTCTTCTAGAGTGGACACTTTTGAGTCATACTTCATTGGTAATGTTCTCAGTACCTTACTCACCACTTCTCTTTCTTTTAATTTACCTCCAAGGACTCTAATAGCATTTACAACTTCATCTACCCTTAGAAGGTACTCTCCAATGTTTTCATCTTATTTCTTTTTTAGGGTCTCAAACTTCCCTATGTATGTCTGAAGCTTGGATTCCTTGACCTTAGATGCTCCTTCATAGATCATCTTTAACTTATCCCAGGCTTCTTTGGCAGTCTTGCATCGCATAACTTTTGTAAATACAGAATTTGTCAACCCACTCAAGATTGCATTCAGGGCTTTGGAATTACCTTCATATTGGCCTAGTTCTATATTGTTTGTGGGTGCTTGGTCACCTATTTTATATTCCTTTACAGTTTCATTCCAAACCTTCCATCCAAGGAACATCAGATGGCACTTCATTCTCACACTCCAGTAAACATAATTTTCTCCTATGAACAATGGAGTTTTGGTGGTGGCTAAACCTTATTGTTGATCTATAGTGGTTTTAAATAGGATCTTACCTTCCAGTGGTTAAACTGGGACGAAGGAACCCACTCTAATACCAATTGTTGAAATACTGGACAATACTAAGAGGGGGGGTGAATCAGTATTGTAACTTTTTACAATTTAAAACCACATTTATTATTTACTTATTAAAACACACAATCAATAAGAATGCACAAAACATAAATTTATTGTGGAAACCCAATTGGATAAACCACCAATACTTCCTATTACTGCAAAATTGTTATTTACAAATAGTTTTTCATGCTACTACAGACAAGGATGGTATCACACCCTATTTACCAGCAACTACTGTAATGAGGCTATGACCCCCTGGTTTATCAGCTGCTACTCAAAGGAGGCTACGACCCCTTGGTTTATCAACTACTGCTGAAAGGATGCTATGACGCCCTATTTACCAGCTACCAGCAGAAGGAGGCTACAACCCCCTTGCAGGCTTGTTGCCTACCCTAGTACCACCCTGCCACCCTAGACTGATATTTATCAGTCAGTTATCCACTGCTTGGACTTCGTTATTCATAAAACATAGAGACAATTAATTTCTTCAACACTCTGTCAATAAATACCCTCATGTTTTATGCGGACGCCTCCCTTCACAATTTTTGGACGCACCTATCATGTCCCCATATTTTTGGACATAAAAGTGTTGACCATGCCAACACATTGGGGGTCAAAGATGCATTAATTACCTCACCTAGGGAATTTTTCCCAGATATTATTTATGAGGCATTAATTAATTAGCCTAGGAGAATTTTGCTAAATAAACATTATTGAGGAATGTATTTAATTTTTATTTACCATTAATATTTATTGTGCAAATAACATGTGGAATTGAACTTTCCATGTCGGGCACAATTGGCAAGCCAACTTTCCAAAGAAGGAGATTAAGAAAGTGGAAACTCTATGACAAAAGCAGTCAAAGAGAAAAGGGAAAGTGCCCAAAAGATATGACAAAACATGTCATAACAAAAGTAGGAAAGTTTTGGAAAAGGAGGGCATAGTTTCCTTTTGGAGACTCAGAAAATCTGTCAGAACAAAAGCAGGAAAGTTTTGATAAAGGAGGGCGCAGTTTCCTTTTGGAGACTCGGTCTCAAAAGCAAGGAAAAGCATAAAAGTTGTAAGGGATAAAAGTAGAAACTCTTTGACTAAGGAGGGATAATTTCTAAGTCATATAGATGCTTGGACAAGGAAACATCTCCACATGTCCCCTACATTCCAATTTGCTCAAGGAGGTACCATGACTTGGCTAGGGTTAGGAATTTAGGTGTTGAATTTCTCTCACAGGTCACCTATTTCCTCTACTTGCTAAATAGGTCACCCAGAGTTCTATTAAAGAAGAATTCAGTATAATTAACATAGTTTGGTTGATTATTTAATTGATTGATGCTATTTGAGCACTATTTTTTTAGTGATGCACCTCAGAGCTTTGGGACATGAGCCCTAAACCTTCCCTTCCCCACTCCTTCATTCCTATTATATTCTATTTACAGGTATGGAGTGATTTATTTTCATCCATTGAAGTCCTATCAGACATATTTTACAGCCTCCATCATTTTCAGGTCGAGCTCCAGTGAATTCCATGCTTCACCTATGCTCTCAGCCCTTCTTTGGTCATATTTTGGGCCTCCTGCCCATCATTCTGAGTCCTATGATGTAATGGTCAGTGAATCCATTTATTTATGATGTATAAAAGATGATAAATACTTTTATTTATCTCATTCAAGTCTAAATAAATCTTATCATTAAGTTTCCATACTCATATTTCCATGTATTAGCTTAACTAGTCATCAAAATGAAGGATTTGAGCATTCTAGTGCAGTCATAGCCAGGCCTTGTTCATGGGAATGAGTTTCTATGGTTTGATATACTGTAATAAGATTTATTAGGATCTTTCAAATAAATTTATCAGGTCCAAAACTTTTATGTTCTTAAATTCAAGCTTATTTGCACACCCTAGCGAGATTACTAGTTAATTTTGACTAGTCTAGTTGTTCTTCCAATTCAGAGAGTTGTACTCAGTAATTTTTTATTATGTAAGTTGCTGCATATCACTAACATACATACCTATACATACCTAATCCCATATCATATATTCATTGAGTTTGTACTGGGTTTTGGGAGCCTCCATTGTGCAGGACTTCCCTAGGCCAAAATTGCCTAAAATCCCCAATTCTTCCCCAAACTATCCAGAAATATCCAGATATGTTACAAAATATCAAAAACCATATTTTATGATATATAAATTCATGATAACACCTATACACTTTTTCCTAATCCCCTGGTCAAAAGGACGGAAGGAATTTTCCTAGTTTCATGGTTGGGTGACCCTGAAGCATGGGAGTAGGTTTCTGCATAGCGAAATATGAAACCTGAATGGTACCTGATATAAATGTTTTAGGGGAAATGAATTCACTGTGCTTAAATTTCTCTAGTTTTCTTCCCACTTCCTACTCCCATGTTTACAAATTTCTCAGGAAAAAACCCTTATTTGCCTAGTCTGAAGATGCACTAAATGGTTTTAATTCAAATATCAGAAGTTTAATTTAATTTCAGAATTAGTTAGTGTTCAGGTATGTATATCAGACTTGGGACATTGCAGTGGTATCAAAGTTATTTTCTTGGATCATCATGTGGAAATAAATCTCTTAGTGAAGAAATTTGCAGCCATCTCATATTATGAGGATGACTATGATGAGTAGTATGAAGAATACTACAGAAGATATGAAGAAGAATAAACCCTCTATGTTGATGTAGGCCTACCAAAACATGAATATGATGAAGAATATTGGACATCAGATGGGCAAGATATCAGATATTATTCTCCAATGGTTAAGAAAGACTTGAAAAAGATCATTGAATCATGTGAGAACATGCCTCACTACTACAAGGACTATCTAGCTTTGGGTAGGAATATTTGTGCAAACCTTTCTTTTGGAGATCATATTTATTTCAAGAATGGATTATGGCTCAAGCATGACTATGGGAATTATTCCAATATCAACAAGCCATCTAGAGAGGAACCAAGTTGTTCAAACTCTCTGAGAAAAGAAGAAGAAGAAGGAACCAAAGGTGAAGATTCTTCAAAGCCATCTGCATATTCAAGATTTAAGAGTTTGTTTGGTTTTTCTTCAAACAGAGATTCTAAATATTGTGACATGAGTACCACTAAAGATGAAAAAGTCTCAAGTTTCTAGTAGGATAAGAGAAATTAAGTGGACATAGAGATCCAGAAGATGAAGTGCAAATCACCACAAGGTGGTTGAATAAGAGAAGAAGTTGAAGAGGAATGCACTTCAAGTTTCTTGGTGGGTGATCTCCAGATCACTGCTCAAGGTTTTGGCTCATGTATGGGTGATGAGACATATTTTGGATCAGATCCAAAAGAGGTACACAAATCATATTTACAGTCATCTCCTGAGCCACAGAATGAAGACGAAAATAAGGTCACACCACTCAGGTGTGAACCCGAAAATTTGGTGGAGGAGCAGGCCACCAAAGTATCTCTACATAAAGAGGATATGGTGAATAACATGAATTATAAAATTTCTAATTTTTGCAGCACCCATGTACACCTGCAACCATCTGATCCATGGGAGGATGAAAATACTTCACTTGCATCTGAGGACTGCAAGATGAAGGACATTTGTGAGGGAGATGAATCTGCTCCTAGTTTACCTATTAGTGAACCCAAAATAAATACAGAGGGGGGTGATACTGCCAATGATGATAAGGTATCTTTTGGATCAGATCCAAAAGAAGAACAAAAATCAGATCTGAATTCATTATCTAAACTTTCGACTGAAGTGGAAGACAAGCCCCCACAAGTTGGGTATGAACAAGGAAAACTGAAGGAGAAACATCTGATGCAGAGAGATGAGCATAGTTCAGAATTTTGGAATCTTTTGCCGCATGATGAAGCTAAAATGACAGAGCATGAGATGCTCTCTAATTTATGTCCATGTCATGTGTCATTCCAACCTTCATAGATACCCATGAAAAACTTTGTTGACATCAATGCCTTGGTGGCAATATGTTGTTGGAAAGCTTCTAGTGGAGAGATGGAAAGAGAAGCATTTTATGGAGGAGTGCATAGCACTGAAAGAAGGCACATCCAAGATGAAGGAGAACTATATGAATTTACTATCTGACAGATATCATCTCCGCATGATGGCTGAGATGTACCATAATGCACTCAAGAGGGAAGAAGAAGAATCGGAGAGGCTCTCTAAAAAGTTGGAGATCACTAATTACTTATTGAAGAGCACACAGATTCCTTCAAGAGTCAAAGTTGCAAATCTGTCAACTTCAAAAGGAGTTGAAGGTGATGTTCCTTTCATGTGGCATGGAAGGAAATGTTTTGGGTATAATGGAGGGACCTCATGTGGAGGACAACCATGAGGAAGGAGCGGATTTGCAGGTGTTTGTGAAGATCCATGATGAATATTATTTTGGTCAAGCACATGCTGGTATGCAGAATGGCATAGAGGAGTTCTTAGCTATGGGAAATATGGCTGAGGACATTCCAAGTGAATCAAAAAGCAAAGATGATCATCTATTTATGTATTGGGTAGATAAAAATATCACATAAATAGAGGATCAAAGATGTACTAGAATTTCTTGCACCAATGAAGGGTTGTCTGACACACATGCTGGGAAAGAGACACATTATGATAACCCCTTATGGTTGGTAGAATCTGATCCATAGGGGGTGGCTGATCACATTCCATATGGATCGGCAAATAAAAAAGATCATTATTCATCCATTGATTAGGTGGATAGAGACACCTGGGGAATGGAGACGGTGGGAGGTAAAGAGTTTAAATTCTGCAATAAATTCCTTATTGTGAATGACATTGTCTTGACATGTGGGAAGCCACAAAGATTTAATTTTCAGCCATTGGATACCTTCCATACACATGCACATGAGGTGCACTCTAATTTTTTTGTGCTTGAGGAATTTTGGGATGGAGATGATGAGTTCCAAGCACATGCACATTGCCTGAAAAAGGCTGATTTTTCTCATGGAATGAGTTCTCTCTTTAGTGAAGAGTCAGAAGAACTCCCTTTTGATGCATCCACGCCTTTGGTGGACACATTTTCCAGAGATTTGTTTCACCATAATTTATTCCACACACCTATGGCAACCAACACACATGAGGATGATAATTGGGTGAAGGGTTTATTTGTTTTGATGCCAAGTAAAGAGCAGGAGAATCCCACACTCATCCATGGGGATTTGTTGAGGGAACCACCCCCTTCTCATTTGCATCAAATTCAACCATGTCTTATCTTTTATTCCTCCATTCATGGTGGTGATTGCATGACTATTGGCAGATTTGAGCCATTGGGATTGTGCACATGGGAAAGCAATAAAATTCCCATATGGATCTAACAGTTGGAGGATTTGTTCATATATGGTAGGAATGGGTATGTACTTGTTGGATTCATGCACCTTCGAGGGTATACCTTTTTCTTACACCATGGAATTTTCAGCAAACACATCCTACATCTTCTATGAGCAACATGGTCATGTATGGTTGTTGGAGGGTGCCCAAAATTGTCTTGGGACATGGGACTCACACCCATGTCATTGCAGCAACATAATTGTGAGATTCAATGTTGATTTGCATTAAGCACATAAGGAACTTTATGTTGGGTGGGGAAATCACATAGATTTCCAATTTTGCATTGAGAATTTCCAATTTTTCAGTACAGTGGTATGATTCCCACATCATGAATATCATTTCCTATGATAATAATTTTTTATGGTGGATACTAATGTTTGGATACTTACAGTTGAGGAAATGGGATCCAGGCATAATTTTTGTCTGAAAAGTGGTGTTGGAAGGCATTCTCTCTCAAGGGAGTGCAATGCAAGAAATGGGACCTTGGCATTGCTTGTTTTTTGAGAAACTTTACATGTTGGCTTAATGAAGCAAGTCAACTTTTTTTGCACATGAGTTCATGCTCTACTTATCCTACATAGTGGACAAATTTGCAGCACTATGGAGTGCTTCTGCTTGAGGACAAGCAGATTTGGGAGGGGAGTATTGTCATGTCCCCATATTTTTGGACATAAAAGTGTTGACCATGCCCAACACATTGGGGGGTCAAAGATGCATTAATTACCTCACCTAGGGAATTTTTCCAAATATTATTTATGAGGCATTAATTAATTAGCCTAGGAGAATGTTTCTAAATAAACATTATTGAGGCATGTATTTAATTTTTATTTATCATTAATATTTATTGCACAAATAACATATGGAATTGAGCTTTCCATGTCAGGCACAATTGGCAAGCCAACTTTCCAAAGGAGATTAAGAAAGTGGAAACTCTATGACAAAAGCAGTCAGAGAGAAAAGGGGAAGTGCCCAAAAGCTATGACAAAAGCTGTAATAACAAAAGGAGGAATTTTTTGGCAAAGGAGGTCACAGTTTCCTTTTGGAGACTCAGAAAAGTTGTCGTAACAAAAGCATGAAATTTTTGACAAAGGAGGGTGCAGTTTCCTTTTGGAGACTCGGTCTCAAAAGCACAGAAAAGCATAAAAGTTGTAAGGGATAGAAGTATAAACTCTTTGACTAAGGAGGGGGAATTTTTAAGTCAGATGGATGACTTGGACAAGGAAACATCTCCACATGGCCCCTACATTCCAATTTTCTCAAGGAGGGCCTAGGGTTAGGGATTTAGGTGTTGACTTGCTCTCACAGGTCACCTATTGCCTCTACTTGATAAACAGGTCACCCAGAGTTTTATTAAAGAAGAATTTAAGATCATTCACATAGTTTGTTTGATGAGTTAATTTCTTGATTCTATGTGAGCATAATTTTCTGAATGATGCACCTCAGAGCTTTGGGAGATGAGCCCCAAACCTTCCCTTCCCCACTCCTTCATTCCTATTCTATTCTATTTCAAGGTATGAAGCACTTGATGTTAAGCTACTGAATTCATATCTGACATGTTTTACAGCCTCCATCATGTTCAGGTGGAGCTCCCGTGAAGCCCATGCTTCACCTATGCTCGCAACCCCTATCTAGTCATATTTTGGGCCTCCTCCCATCATTCTAAGTCCTATGATGTAATCGTCAATGAATCCATTTATTTATTATTTATTACAGATGATAAATACTATTATTTATCTCATTCAATTCGAAATAAATCTTCTAATTAAGTTTGCATACTCATATTTCCATGTATTAGTTTAACTAGTCATCAAAAGGAAGGATTTGAGCATTCTAGTGCAGTCATAGCTAAACCTTGTTCATGGGAATGAGTTTGGATGGTCTGATATACTGTAATAATATTTAATAGGCTCTTTCAAATAAATTTATCAGGTATTATACGTTTTTGTTCTTAAATTCAAGCTTATTTGCACACCCTAGCTAGATTACTAGTTTATTTTGACTAGTCTAGATGTTCTTCCAATTCAGAGAGTTGTACTCACTAATTTTTATGTTGTAAATTGTTTCATATCATTGATAGACACACCTATTCATACATCATCCCATATCATAAATTCGTTGAGTTCGTACTGGGTTTTGGGAGCCTCCATTGCGTAGGACTTCCCTAGGCCAAAATTGCCTAAAATCCCCAATTCTTCCCCAAACTATCCAAAACTCTCCAAATCTGTTACAAACTATCCAAAACCATATTTTATGATATCTAAAGGACTGATAACACCTCTGCACTTTTCCCTAAGCCCCTGGTCGAAAGGACGGAAGGAATTTCCCTAGTTTCATGGTTGGGTGACCCAGAAGCGTGGGAGTAGGTTTCCGCATAGAGGACTCTGAAACCTTAATGGTCCCTGATATAAATGTGTTAGTGGAAAGGAATTAATTTTTTTTAACTTACTCGTGTTTTCTTCCAACTACCTACTCCCATGCCTACAAATTTATCAGGAAAAAAACCTTGTTTGCCTAGTCTGAAGATGCACTGAATGGTTTTAATTCAAATATCAGAAATTTAATTTAATTTGCAGAATTAGTTAGTGTTCAGTTATGTATATCAGACTTGGGAAATTACAGAACCTCTTCACAGTTGCGGATGCACCTCTTCACCATTGTGAACGCACCTCTTCACCATTGCAAATGCACCTCTTCACCATTGTGAATCCGCACAGCATGAATTCTTATCTGGTTACCATGAACCTGATTCTACAATAATTTCGCATGCAGTCTCTTGGTTAAACATCTGGATATTCTAACAAGAAAAATCATTCATAGGAGTTGGATCTCTTAAACACCTCAATCAACGATGGAGAACAAACCAAACTTAAATAATTTTTACAATTTTGCTCCCATCCCGGTGGTTAACTTACCTACATGTTGAAAAGAAAAATAGATTACAGACATTGATTTAATCTATGCTTTCATCTGGACCGTTGAAGTATGTGATCCCTACCTAATTCCACTAATCTCCACTTCGACTTTCTTTGTGCTAGTTCGCCTAGCGGAACTATTTCCAACCTTTGCTAAAAATCCTCTTTTAATCTCCGTCATTCAAACTTTAAGCACCTACCACATTCCGCAAATTTCAAAAGTTCATTAACCCGTGTATGTTGAATCGACGGAATTGTTCTCCATCGTAGATCTAATTCAATGATCAATTCTGGTCGTCGATCTTGATCCTACTTGCTCCTTCTTTATTTGAACAATGAAATCTCCTGTAGCCGTTGATCTTCATTCACATCTAATTTCCACCGTACGATCTTGAGTTGTGACTTTTCGCACTTTTATTTCCCCCCCAACCGTTTATCACCATTGATATCCTTCGGGTTTCTTCATGACTGTTGATCTTTCAAAATGGGGGATGCGGAGTGTGGAATATCAAAAGCTCAAACATTCTTTTCGCACTTCTCTGCCTTTCGTTTTATGCACTAACCTTTCTGCACCGTCGATCTTTCGCAGATGTCTTTCTAACTTTGATCATCCAGATCATGGGATGTGGTAGTCAGAAACTCAATCTTTCAAAAACAAGCTTATGCTCTTCTACTTTCTAGACTTTCCTTTTCACACTTCCTTTTCCATACTACGGAATGCGGAAGTCGAAAACTCAATGTTTCCAAAGACAAGCTTATGCTTCTTCCGCTTTTCAGACTTTCCTTTCTGCACTACGAAATGTGAAAGTAAGAAACTCAATGTTTCCAAAACTTCAACTTTTTTATTTACGTGGTTCTACACCCGCACTGACCTTTCCGTACTACGGAACGCGAAATTCGAAAACTCAATGTTTCGAAAACTTTAACCTTTTGATTTCCACAGTTCTGCACCGGCACTGACCTGTCCACACTGGCCTTTCTGCACTATGGAATGTGGAAGTCAAAAACTCAACGTTTCCAAATATGAGCTTATTATTTTCCTGCTTTCCATAATTTCCTCTCCGCACTTCCTTTTCCGCACTACGGAATGCGGAAATAGGTAACTCAAATTTTCTCACAGTCTTTTTCATGATTATCCGCTTTCCACCTTCTGCTTTCTATCTGGACTGTTTATTTCTTTTGCATGGTTCAATCGTGACCATTGATCTATGATCTAATGTGGATTGCAGACCTTTACTTTACCTTGTGCGTAAATCATCCACCACCATAGATTTCCTCGCGGATTCAACCATGGCCATTGATCTCTTGATCAGATTTCTTCCATACTCTTTCTTTTGCGGAAACCTCTATGAATCTAGATATATTGCGGATCTAACCATAACTTTGGATATCTGCACGATTTCTTTACAGAAATCCTCTGCGATCGTTTCTAACAGTTATGAAGATGCACATAGAGAATTTAATGCTGTTGATTATAAATATTTTATAAACACTCTTGTAGATATAGTTTCTCTGTTCTTTAATTGTCTAACCACTGTTACACATAGTTTTTGCATTCTCCATTCTATTACATGTATATATAGTTTCTCTATTCTTCGATTTTCTAGCCATTGTCACACATAGTTTATGCATTCTCCATTCTATTACATGTATATATAGTTTCTCTATTCTTCGATTTTCTAGCCATTGTCACACATAGTTTATGCATTCTCCACTCCATTACATAGACTACTTCAGTTCATTACATGGTTTCTCCGGTCTTACTATCTCAGCCACAAAGACTCATAACTTCAACCTTCTCCTTTGATCTTGCTAAACTTATCCTGCTACCATATCTACTAGTTATTCCTTTGTCATTCATGAACACCTTTTACATCAATGACAACTACATTCTCAAAATATTCAAACAAAAAACAAATACAAATATTTATTACTTGTAACTTGTTATTCATATAAGAATGGAAGTTGCATAATATGTCTATTTTCAACTGACATTAAATATTGTATAGTACCATAAAATACTATCATCTAAAGATTGACCACCAATAAACCACTCCTCTAGATTACAACAATCCAAAAAAGATGACAAAATACTATCAAATAAAGCCAAAACAATATCAGAATCAAAATTACTATATTCCTGAAGAAAACACTACATCTAAAAGACATATATGGTCCTTGAATCTACCACCTACTCATCAATGAATTCTTCAAAGTGTAAGTATCCAGCCATGACACGTACAACCCTTTTTGAAAGATTGTCGACCAAACCATTGAATTCTAGATAAATATGAGAGAAGGAAATGTGGGATAAAAATTTAATCATATCAAGAATCCTTGCAACCCATTGTTCAAGCTGGATAACTTGTAAGTTAGAATACATAGTTGGCCAGTCAATCACTACTCACGAATCACCAACAATCTGAATATTGAAAATACCCATTTTATGTGAAAATCATAAGAGGCCCCAAAGTGCAAGGATGTATTCCTTTGTGTTGATACCATATCCAACACCCATCCTCAAAAGGACTCAGTGATCACGCTTAATCTTTAGAACCATACTGACCTTACAAAGACACTCCTTCTCCACACCATCAAAGTAACCAGTGGATATAAGATCATCAAAATATGGATTTTTTGATATCGAATATTTTGATTGTGCCTTCCCTTAAAATATTAAAAAAAAGACTAATGATTTTAGAACAAACATGAAAAACTAAAGGCTTAATGTCATCAAAGATATACCTATTTCTGGATTTCCAAACCTCCCAAATTGTAAATAAGGGAAGCTCCTTAAATTATATTTTTTTGTGAAACTAGTTGAACATACAATCCTGGAAATTTGAAAGCTCTCAGTCATCTTGAAGATTAAGGATACCACTTAAGTTTAAGCACACATATATGAAGAAAGAGCATTGGTTGAAAATATGTGATACATATTCTTCTTCCTATCCACAAGAAATGAAAAATCCTCTTCCTAATGTTGTTAATTACAGAGGAAAGTACCATTGCGAGTGAGAACCAGTAAACAAGAATACTTTGTAAAACAGACTTTGCTAAGATAATTCTACCTCCCAAAGACAACGAACTATAAGTCCAATTGTTGATCCTCTTCTCCACTTTTTGAATGAGTCGCTTCAAATTCTCTATTCTATAGTTGTTTGGTTTTAGGAAAAAACTAAGTTGTTTAAATCCGACATCAAATTTTTCCATGTGAAATGGAGAAAGGAGAGAAATTTGATCATAGACCCAGCTTCAAAATGATTATAAAGGAACATCAACTACTAAGTGTTGATAGCCATCCTAGAAGCTTCATAGAAGGTGTTTATTATAGACCAGTAGGATTACCATTCATCTACAAATCCTCTCCCAAATATTAAAACATCATCAACAAACAATAAATGTGTGATGTAAAGAGAATGAGAGATTATGATACCTTTTATCTTCTTTTCTTGCTTGGTAGAATCAGTTAGTCTGTTGAGCCCTTCAATGATAAAGAGGAACAATAGTGGGGATAAGGGGAACCCCTGCCTGAAACCCATACTACAAGAGATGAAATAAGTAGGATATCCATTTACCAAAATAGCAAAGGTAATTGAGTTAATACAAGCCATAATCCAGTTAGTAACTTCCACCAGTAAACCAATCTAAATAAGAACAAAATGGATAAAGTTCCAAACCACATGGTCATATGTTTTTATCAAATCCATTTTCAAGGTGAAATCTTGAATATCCCTGGTTTTGATAGAATGGAGACTTTCTTGGGCCACTCTAACTGCATCCAAAATTTGCGTATTAGATAGAAAACTAAACTACTCCTTTGTAATGGTCTTTGCAATATAGGCTTGATTCTATTGGAAATTATTTTCGTGATAACTCTGTAAATCAAGTTACATAAGGAAATAACCCTGTATTCATTGAAATACTTCAACTTATCCTTATTAGGAATCAAAAAAATATAAGTAGAATTCATAATACTAGGGACATACCCCTTTCTCCTCAAGTCTTCCACAACCTCCAATAAATATTGAACAATCAAATAAAAAAATGGAGAAAAAATTCAATAGTCCAACCATCTAGGCCGGGGCTTTTAGCCTTGGAAAATTTAGTTAGTACATTTTTAATCTTCTCCAAACTAATTTCCATTCCTATTTTTTGACCTTCCTCATTACTGAAGAATCGAGGGTAATGACTCAGAACCTTTAATTGATTTTCTAAGTTATATGAATTGTTATGCAAGTAGATATCCTTGAAATATTTGATAGATGCATCTTTTAATGACTTATGACCAATCAATATATCTCCATTAGATTCCTTCAAATCCAAAATCAAAATAATGATTCTTCTCTGGTTGGAAAATCGATGAAAAAAATTAGTATTTTTGTCTCCGTGAGTTACCACACGGGTCAACTTTTAAGCCTATGAGTTTCTTCCTCATGCTTCAATATCTTAGCCTTATTGGATTCCAAGATTATCAAGTTAGATTTTATGTGAGAAGAGAAGAATTCAACATCCATAAGACCTATTAAAGCTTCAATTTCATCTTCAATCCGATCGAAGTCTATAGTGTTTTTCTTCTTCTTCTCTCTTTCCCATTTGTTCAGTTTAGATTTGACTGATGAGATTTTTTCACTAACCTCTGCATCGGAGGTAATGAAATAGATTGAGAATAGGATGTCCATTTCAACTTAACTAAATCACAAAACTTCGACTCCTCAAACCATGTACGGTTGAACATGAATGTATAATACGTAAAACTATTCTCAAAATCTAGTTGAAGAATAATATATTTATGGTCATATACACCAGTTTAAAAATACCAAGATCTGAATCTGCCCATCAAAACATAAATCCCTTCTTCCAACAAGAATATATCAATCCTCTTTGCAACCCTAGCTTTCCCAGTTCAACCATTTGACCAGGTAGGGACCAAAGCACTAAAAACCACATCAATTAACCTGGCGTTATCAAAAGATTCCCTGAAGAAATCAACTAACTAATCAATCACATTTCTAGAACCCTAAACCTCAATTAAGGATAAGATTAAGTTAATATCTCTAACTACAATTAAAGAAGGATCATTAAGGAGTCCAATCATAACAACATTCTCACAAAAAAAATTCCTAGGATGCTAAGGCCCATAATTATTTTAGATTTTGAGAGTTTTGTTTTGACTCATGGCCTTCCCTTCAACAAGGATCCCTGCAACTGTAGAATATGGCCTAAAATCAACCTTGCAAGGATTCCATGCCAATAAAATTCCCCCATATAAACCACAAGTATCAATTTCACAACGCATCCAAGATAGCATAATCTTAAGAAAAAAATCACAAGCCTCAATAGAGGATGGCGCAATTTCCTACAACCAAACAATATATGGTTTTACAATCTCTAACAGCCTCTTAAGGGTATTTCTTTTGGGAGAACTGCCAATCCCTCTAATGTTAAAGGACACAATATTCATCGAGAACTCGTATTATGGGGAAAACCTTCTCTAAGATCCCCAACAAATGTTGAATAAGAAGAATAAAAATCCAATGCATATACCATCGAAGATAGAGAAGACACTTTAGGATTAATAAACTTAGGTTACCCCCTTACTTCATAAGAGATCTCAATATTTGTACCTATATTCCTTTTTCTTTTCTTTTGGGTGGTGAAAATTGAGTGCCTGATAGAGGAAATAGGAATTGCTTCATGATTATCCCTAGGATTCCTGACAAAAGTAGTAATTGAGTCCTTTGCCAAAACATCAATAATGGAATAAGAATTTCCATTCTCAAAGGGAGGAGAACAAAAGGCAGATTAATACACATGGTTGGAGAGGGGGGATGAAGATAGAACTATGGGCAATGAAGGAGGATGATGTGAAGAATGAAGGGGTAAATTTACATATGAGAAAACCTTAGGTGAATGATTTCGATGACCAGTCATAACCCTAACACCACCATCTGAAATATCAACAATTTGATATGATATCAAAGGAAAAAATTCCTTTCCAACAACATCAAAGAAAATATCCTTAGATCCAAACCCATTAATCTCATTTTCAAAAGGAAACACCTCCATGATACTTCCCCTATGGCTAGACTCAGTATTAGGGATAATTAAACTTTCAAAATCATTTATCCCCTGCTTTGAATAAAAGTAAGAGGACAAATTAGGGTTATGAGAGATATTTGTCCCCAATTGAGGAGAGAAACTACCCAACCCATTGACTAAGGGAGATGATAATTTCATGACCCCTATAATTTCATCCATAGAGAGGAATTTTAAGAGCAAAGGGAGATAATTATGAAACTTACCCATGAAAAGGGATGTCGATTCCACGTCCAATGGCAGCAGAAAAAACAATTTTGAGTCCAAGTCTTCAGGATCTACCCAAGAATAAGATGAATGAGAAAAGAAATTAAATTCCACCCAAGAATCCTTTGAGAAATCTTGACAAGGATGACCAGTACCATGACAATGAAAGCACCAGAAAGGGATTCTCCAATAGTCAAGATGTTGAATTAAAGAACCCTCATCCCTTCTAACTTCAATCTCCTCTGGAAAATCCTCAGTAACATCCAAATCCACCAAAACCCTCAACACCCTTGTGTTCATAGACATTAGGGTTTCTTCTTCAACCAAAATGAATCTACCAATAGATTTGGCCACCTCCAAAAAGGATTTTAAATTCCAACAATGAAGAGGAAACCCGGAAAAAACGACCCAAAGATGGCATTTCTTTAGATTTTCCTTCCACGGGTCAAAACCTGAAAGCCATCGAAGACCAAAGAACCATTTCCAATGACCCAAAACTTAGAAGAAATAATATGAAGACTCTCCTCAGAAAGAAAATGAAAACAAACCCAACCATTCAGAAGCAAAATTACCCTACAAATGTAGTTTGTAAGCGGCTTCTAGGTTTGCAAGATACACACCAAAATTTCCAGTCGATTCAATTTTATAAACTCAAATTTCTCAAGTAACACCCGGGAGGATAATCCCTGCATCATATTGAAGGTTATGTCCTTCCCTTGAACATAGAGTGTTCTACCTTTTTTAACCTTCTCGAATTTAATCTTCCTGTGATGTTTGGCCGAATCATCGTTTAATACCTTCTTTGTTTGACTGGAGTTTGCCTTTTTCCAAATGTTGAATGGGTAGCCCCACAAATCTTAACTAGGGATCAATCTGATAAGGAAGGTATTGTAGAGGCAAAACCACCAAGTGCAGCTAGCGATGACTCCAAACAAACCCCTACTTTTAAATTTTATTGATTAGGAAAAACTGATGCTGCCTAAGCCAACTATTTCCCACCAGAAACATAGCCCCCTGCAGGACTTGTGAAAACCACCTAGGAGGTAGGGTTTAACCAAACCCGCTTCCCTTTGCAAGGATAAAAAAATAATCCATCACTCCGATCGACAAAACCCCTATCGCTTTCCTGCCTAGTTGTCCTATCAGTGTCAAAATTACCACCGACATGTGTCCAGGTACACTGCAAACCACCAAATGGGAAACTATGTGGCCTCGTAGATACAAAATGATATCCTGATCTTAATTTTTCAAAGAAAACTCCATATAAAAAACCTAAAAATTGATATTAAAACAAAATTCCCACTTTTTGATAACTATGTCGGTACTAAGTCCCCAGGGAGGGGGACAGACTCCCAGTTCCTGTAGAAAAAACACCAAACCCTAGCTAGGATCTACAAAGCCATCGTTGTTGGACTCTTTGCTCTCAATATTCCTCCAATTGTCAGCCTTCTCAATTTGAATTAAAATTTTGAGTCATCCCTATATTAACATTATTGTCTTCAATATTTCTACATTTCTAAGAAATTTCAAACTCACTTCAATTTTACCTCGTTCTTTAGTTTTTTCCATGATGCTTTAGTGAATGAAAAGAAACATTTTTATGATGATGAAGAAGCTCTTCATGACATCTATGTTACTATCTTTTTCACTTCATCACATTTACTTTATTTTCCCTCTTTTTTTATTTGTTCCTTTGCGCCTTCTAATACAATTTCTAATTTTAATTATGATGTTTTTTATAGAAATATTTTTATTTTTGGGAAGTAGTAAAATTTATTATTAATCACTTGCAATGATAGGCATCACTTACTTATTGTTTTATTATTATTATTATTATTATTATAACAAAACCTATAAACCTTATCATTATAGAAAAAAGGTTGTGCACAACCATTCAATACATAAGTAATGGATTAGTCTGTATTCTGCATTTACCATACTTAACAAGACTATAACTAGAGCTACTAGATATTTACAAAAGTTTCTGGATTTCTTCCTATAATTCACCATACTATAGGAGGGATACACCCTAATCAACTAGAAATTTAGCACTACGCAAAAAAACATCTACAAAAAACAAAGGGGCCAATACTACTTCTTTTTCTTGCCTTCCATGCTAGCAGTTGGCTTTGAAACGGATACCTCTTCCATTGGCTACACTTCTAAGGAAATAGTATCTTAGCAATGGATGCATTGGGTCATATTAACCATATTCAATACATCTTCTGCAATTCTGTCCACTTTTCCTATAAGCTCCTTGATGTCTTGTTCTAGGTCATCTATCTGTGAATCCTAACAAGAGAGTTGATGTAAAACATACCCAATATCTATGGAAAACTCCTTGTTCTGCTTGAGTCTGCTACATACCGCCTCATAAACCATTTACAGGTGAATTTTGAATTCCTTGAACCTATCCTTGAGACTTTAAATTCCTACTAGCCAACCTCTCTTCGCATTCTTCTCCATATCCATCTCAGACAACACCCCTATCGACCACGAAAAGAAGCATCTAGCCAATTGTTGTTGAAAATGTAACATCGGAAGATATTCTTCATTGTATTATTTGTATTGTTATTATTAAATTTTATTGTACTTTTATTGTACCTCCTTTCACGGATGTTTTCCCTCCAATCGAAAGGTTTCATTAAAGTAATTGGCCATGCAAGAGTCAAGGTAAAACCTCTGTTGTAAGTCTGGGAAATAGTCCCCAATGAAATAATGTAAAAAAAAATTTCGTCTCCCACAAGGATAGGTCAGCCCAGTAGGGTCCAGAAGTCGACCCTAGTGAACCAAAAAAGTCACACACATGATCAGTATAAATAAGGAGGCACCCTCTCTCATTTGGAGACATTGCAAGCTCAAGTAAGTTCGCTCCAAGGAAGAAAAAGACAAGTTCAATGGTGAAGAAGAAGAAGAAGAAGAAGAAGCATAAGACATAGTATCTTTGGGTTTTCTATCTATGTCTAGCATTGTACTAAGTGTTGAATCTATACATAAGAAGTTGATGGGTTTTCTCTCGTTTGGGTTTCCCAGGACAAAATTCTTGTGTATTTCTTTTGTGTTGCACTTGTTTATCTTTTAGTAATCCTATTGCATATGGTTATGATGTTATGATGCTAAATGTTTTAATATCTTATATGACCATTAAAAATCTAACATGGTATTAGAGCCACCATGAAATAAGTCTTTGTGCAGTCGAAACACTACTACAACTGCGGCTACTAAAGATTAGGGTTTCATGCTTGAAAACCCTAGAAGGAAAAATCCAGTCATCTTGGAATTTTCGATACAACTCGACTTTGGAGAAGGGTCAACAGTTGTCAGCCTGTTGAGGCCCGGAAAATCGCAGGCAACAACAACAAGGGATTCTCCCCAGTCAATGTTCCCAACTAGCTCGTGACTGTTTGGTATGGGGAATCCGTCCAGTTTACGGTCCGGCTACCATAGGTCAAGTAACAAAAATAAAGGGTTTTACCGGTTGCGGCCTGGTCCACCGTGTATATTTTTGTGTTTTAAATTTAAGTATGATATGCAAGTGCCTATCTAAAAATGCAGATTGATAAAGACAACGAGGAGCAGTCACAATGTGATGCGCAGGTTCATACCTCTTGTCTTAAACTCTCTCGCATCTAAATCACACACGGCAGGAAATAAAACTAACTAAGCTGTCCCTAGGGAGCGAGATTATCATTTAATGAGCAATGTATTACAGTTCGTGCATTAAGAAAAATCACAGGTAGTTGTTCTTTGATTCAAAACACATAAACATGAATAGATAGATGAACAATAAGATAGCTCATTGTAGTGAAAACATTCATTACTCATAGTGGAAATTATCATAAAATAAACCAGAGAACATTCATACAAGAACATAAGTTCAACAAGTTAGAACGATCTCACAGTTAATGAATAAAGGCTGAAAACGAAATAGTTCCCCTTCAACGACATCCATTCAACAACATTTGAACATTCCACCAAAGCTTTCTCCAACATGCAAAACTGTAATTATATATTGCAAAACGAAATAGTTCCTCTTACAATGTGTTCTCACAAGTCTCACTAGGAAAAAGTCCCTTCTTCCCTCTAACATTCCTATATTTATACAAAAACCCAGCAAAACCTTTGGGTTGCCCCAACCGTTTTAATCTCATAGTTTTGTCATTTGGTGAATGCTCATGATTCATACAAATGTTACATTTCAGATAAACACTTTTATGAAAAGGGACCAGCTTGGTAACTCACAAACTACCCAAGCCTGAGCCTCTGCTCTTAATGATTACGCTCTATAATTCGTTGGTCCTTTTGAGATCTTGTTGGTCCTAACCTTTCGCTCTCTTATTTTCCTCGAGCAACATCTCTATTTCTTTATGCTTTAACTTATTCTTTCAAGGTTTCTCCTCTTGTGCTTTGCCTTTTAGGCATATATTCTTTGCAGCAATCTTCCTATCCTGAACATATCATATCATTAGTGTTTAACAAGGTAACACAAACTAGATCAATACATGCATCCTGTAATATGAATTATAAATGTCAAGACAGAAGAGATCCTGCAAGTTTGTGCCTAAACCCCTGTTCAAAACTTAAACTCATGCCTGATAGAACAGACTTTTTTCTCCCAATCCAGGCCACATCTGCACTAGAACGAAAAACCTCCAACGAAAACCAAGACCAGCACAAAGTAACTACCACTCTTCAAAACACCCAACCCCAAAACAACGTTCTTCAACTCATACAACTTGAACATCGACCTGCGCCCACAAGAAACCTCTGCCATTACATAGAACAATGTAATACACAACAGAACGATGGGAAAAACGCCACCGACAGTACTAAGCATCGGGCAAATAAAAACCTCATCAGCAGATGTAAAACTAGGAATGGGCGATTAGCCCGCTAAGGAACCGCAATGGCGGGTGATGCACATGCTACGGGTTCTGCAATAAAAGAAAACAATCAGTGAAAATCAAACCAAAGGCGAAAAATAGAACAACTACATCGGATGGTTAGTCCGCTCCGGAGCCATGACGGTGGTATTTAAAATAGACTATAGCTTCTTCCAAGATATGAAACCATCGGCGATCGGAATAGTTGATACCTAATCCCCGATCAAAAGTCCAACACAATTCTGATAGCGAAAAGAGCAAAAAAAGGATAAAATATGAAATTGGTGCGGGTAACTCTAAACCGTTGAAACGTTTGTTATTGATCCTCTGAAACGGCGGCTGCAAAGAGGACTAGTGCCCTGACAGTGATAAACTAAAACAAAAGTGCATCGACGGAAGACAGGGTTTTGAATCGGGTTGTTATTCTATTGAACCTCCGCAACGGCGGTTGCGTAGGTGACTACGGCCCCGATTCACAACTCAAACAATTTTCGTCAATGAAATAAGAAATCACCGTAAGTCACAATTTAAGTCAAAAGGAAGCATTAACATAAAAGGATATTCATTCAATAATCATTCTCAAAAAAATCAAAACTCGCAGTAAAATTAAGCAATCCCAACAAACTAAGCAAGACAAAATTTAAAAGGAGGGTCCCAATTTTTTAGAAATTTGGGAAATACTTGCAACTGCAACACAGCCTTAGGAAAATATAGGAATAATTATATATGAATTCTAGTCAGAATGTGAATATTTTGGTCGCGCGACAGAGGAAGTTGTGACGAAGGGATAGATAAGACAAAAGAGGTAGCGGCAGAAGGAAAGTTGCGACAAAAGTAGCCTTGAAGGAAGAAGTCCATGACATAAGGGAAAGATGCGACGAGATCAGGAGTGATGGAAGGAACCACGATAAATGGCATGCAATGGATGAAAAGGACAGCTCAAGAGATCGTGGGTAGGAAGTCCGCTAGAGTCACTCGTGCTTTAGGGAATAAAGCATATTTTCATTTTGTGATGATAGTGCCTACTGACAGTTGTAACAAGAATGTATGAGAATAAGAATGAAATCTTGTTAGCTAATAGAATGATGTCAGTTGATAACGACATGTAAAGAGTCTATAAAAGGAACAACTCAAGTTGTGTGTGAGTTGGCTTCCATTGATTCCTAGTCAGTCAGGTTCATCTATTACTTCCTAGTTAGTATGTGTTTGACAGTAGAGTCAAAGAGTTGAAGAGAAGAGTGAGTCGATCGAAGCTGTGTGTGGATCGATAGTAGAGTCGTAGAGAAGAGTGAGATGATCCAGGTTGTGTGTGGATCAATAGTAGAGTGAAGGAGAGAAAAGTTCAGATATATACAACCAGAGAGAATGAGAGGAGAGAGAAGTAGGTATAGAGTGTAGAAGAATATCTAGGATAGAGTCTGTAGCTGAGTGCACAGATGAAAGGTGGATATATTTCTCATGTGAGATGAAGAGCACCTTTGTGGTTTTTCTTGGATGGGTTTTGTTGGGTATATGTTATATTCTTTGCATGTGCCTATGGAGGGAAGGTGTGCATGTCAGTGCTACTATTTTTTGGAATTTTTGTAAAAATATGTAACTTAATCCTGGTTAAGGGATTGGAGTCTTTTTCTAATTTGGGTTAATGAATTAGGGTATTGGATACTGTTGAATACCTATATTTTGTATTGTGAGGATTCAGAATGAAATGATGAGAAAATAGGAGGTGTGGCTCCAAGGTTTTCTGGTTTTCCCGATTATGGGTTTCTAGGGTAAATCTCTATGTTTATGCGTGAATGTTGTGTTGTGATATCTATTTTGCTTAAAATAATATGTATGCTTTGCTTCTGTGCACAGATTTAAAACTTACATGTGGTATCATAGCTCGATTTTGGCATCGGGGGGACGCCTTTATTGCTAATGGTTCGACACGGTTGATAGATCTCGGGTCTATAATAAACCTGGGTTTAGTGGGAGCTTTGCAATGTTGATTTGTGCATTGAAAGAGAATGGCAAGAACTTCAAGAATTGAGATCGAGAAATTTAACGGCTAGAATTTTGAGCTATGGAAGCTCAAAATGGAGGATCTTCTTGTAGATCGATAACAATGGATTGTTGGGGATCCGGGTACGAAACCCACTGCAACGTCACAAGATGATTGGGATAAATTAGAAAGAAGGGAGAGGATTACAATACGATTGTGCTTATCAGACTCTGTGTTGTTGAACATACCTGGTGAAGTTAGTGCAGTAAAGATTTGGGTGAAACTAGGGAGTTTGTATCAATCAAAATCCCCTGTGAACAAGTTGTTTTTGCAAAAGAAGTTATTTCACCTCAAAATGGATGAGAATGAAACTGTAACAAAGCATTTGACTGTCTATAATACTCTGGTAAGTCAGATAACCTCTATTGGTATTAAAACGGCTAAAGAAGATAAATGTATTACATTATTATGTTCTTTTCCAGATTCCTGGGACAACCTAATTGTTGCAATAGGTAGTGTTAGCCAGGTGACCTTAAAATTTGATGAAATTGTATCATCCCTACTATCAAAAGATATGAGGCGGAAAACCATGGATGCCTTGTCTGTGAGAGGTCACCCCCGGGATAGAAACAAAAATAAAGGATTTGGAGGGAGATCTAAATTCCCAGGAAAAAGAATAAGGAAGTGTTGGAAATGCAGTAAAGCTGGGCACTATACAAAAGGATTTCATATCTAAGAATGTTGAGAAAGCAAAGGGACATGAGGATACCCCTTCCACAGAGGTGAAGACCTCCTCATAAGAAGGAGGGGATGTGCACCTAGCTTCCAGGGGTAATCATTCAGAATGTGATATATGGTTGATTTACTGAGGTGTGTCATGTCATATGACCCCTCATAGGAAGTGGTTCTGTGAATATGAAAAGTATAATGGAGGAGATGTGTACTTGGGAGGTGATTCACCAGCTAAAACTAAAGGGTGGAAGGATTATAACTTTACCTGGAGTGCTACACATTCCAAATCTAGCAAGAAACTTGATAAATGTCGGAAACATGAATGTTGCAGGTGTAAAGACTGTGTGGAGATGGTGGTTGAAAAATGGTTCGAGGATCAATGGTATTGATGAGGAGAGCTCGGTATGGAACTCTATACAAACTATTGGTAAAATCTATCATTGATAAATGTAACAGTTCTATTGTGCTTGAGGAAGGAGGTAAAGATGACAAAACCCTGACTGCATCAGGAGGAAAGACAATGTTATGGCATCAAAGATTGGGGCATATCGAAGAAAAGGGACTTCAAGAATTGCAAGGTAAAGGTATTGTTGAAGGTATGACTGATTGCACTCTGGATTTTGATTTTTGTGAACATTGCATATATGGAAAACAAAATCGAGTAATATTTGCATCTGGTGCTACAAGAGCAAATGGAGTTCTAGAATTAATACATAGTAATGTGTTTGGACCCGTTCTTGTTCCATCATTAGGAAAATATGTGTATTATGTTTCATTTATAGATGATTTCTCAAGGAACATATGGATCTATTTCCTTCGAAAGAAATTTGAAGTATTTTCCAAGTTTAAAGAATTTAAGGATCTTGTAGAAAATCAGTCAGAAAAGAAAATAAAGGTGTTGAGGACAGATAATGGTGGAGAGTTTTGTGGGAATGAATTCGAGGAATTCTGTAAGAAGTGCAGTATAGCAAGGCAAAAGACTACTCCATGCACACCTCAACATAATGGAGTTGCTGAGAGGATGAATAGGACGTTGATGGAAAATGCAAGGAGCATGCTAAGCAATGCTGGGATAGGACAAGAATTCTGGGCAAAAACAGTGGAGACAACATGTTACTTGGTAAACCGATCACCCACATCAGCATTGATTGATAAAACTCCACAAGAGGTATGGACTAGTAAGAAACCCTCTATTAAGAATCTAAAATTTTTTGGTTGTGATGCTTATGTACATGTTCCAAAGGAGAAAAGTAGCAAGTTGGATAACAAAGTTAAGAAGTGTATCTTTATTGGCTATAAAGATAGTATGAAAGGTTTTAAGCTTTGGAATCCTATAACTAAGAATATTTTTTACAGTCGAGATGTTTTGTTTCGATAGGTCAAAGAAGTCCCCAAACAGGAAGTGAATCCAATGGAAAAGGAACCAGAAAAAATAGAGTTTGAGTTAGAAGGTGAAGAATATGACTCAACAGAAGAAGTTGAATTAGAAGAAGAAGAACCTCATACTCCAATTGTGAGGAGATCATCTTGAGAAAGAAGGAAACCAGAAAGGTATTACCCTCCTGATTTTCGCTCTCATTTTTCTATGTCTATTACTGATGATGATCCTAGAAATATGAAGGAGGTTGTTGATTCAGAGGATAGTGATCTCTGGAAAAAGGCCATGGTTGAAGAAAGGGGTTCCTTGGATGAAAATGAAGCTGGAATCTAGTCAAGTTACCAAATGGAAGAAAATTCATTGGGAGAAAATGGCTAATTAAAAAGAAGTTGAATGCAAAAGGTAAAGTGGAGAAGTACAAAGCCCGCTTGGTAGAAAAGGGATATTCTCAGGTAGAGGGAATTGATTTTGGTGAAATATTTTCTCTAGTTGAAAAATTAACTTCTATTAGATTTCTTCTTTCTATTGTTGTTGCTTTTGATCTTGAAATAGAGAAGATGGATGTGAAGACAACATTCTTACATGGGGATCTGGTAGAAGAAATATACATGAAACAGCCATAAGGGTTCATAGTAAAGGGAAAGAATGAGTTGGTATGTAAACCAAAGAAGTCCCTTTATGGTCTAAAGCAATATCCAAGGATGTGGTACCAAAAGTTTGACACATACATACTTGGATCGGGGTTTGTGAGAAGCAAAGTTGATCACTGTGTATATTCCAAACAGGTTGGTGATCACTTCATTAACATAGTACTGTATGTTGATGACATGTTGCTGATTGGAAACAACAAAGATTTTTTAAAGGAGGTGAAGTCTCAACTGTCCTCCAAATTTGATATGAAAGATCTCGGTGCTGCAAACTTCATTCTGGGAATGGAGATAAGAAGAGATTCGTGCAAACAAGATGATTAGTTTTAATCAAAGAAAATATGTTGAGACAGTACTACATATATTTAACATGCACGAAAGTAAGTCGGTCAAGGTTCCTATTCTTGTAGGTGTAAAGTTATCTGTAGAGTAGTGTCCCAAGACACAGGAAGAAGAAGAAGACATGTCACGAGTTCCATATGCCGATGCAGTTGGTAGTTTGGTGTATGCAACATTGCTCATGTAGTGGGAGTTTTGAACATATATATGTCAAAACCAATAAAGGAGCATTGGACAGCTATAAAGAGGGTCTTTAGATATTTGCGTGGTACCACCGATTATGCAATCTGCTACCAAGGAAGACCTGGACCAAATAGATTAATAAATGTACATGGATTTGTTGATGCAGACTAGGCTGGAGATCTTGATCAGAGAATATCTACAAGTGGGTATGTGTTTAACTTATTTGGAGGAGCTATCAGTTGGATGGGAAAGAGACATGCTATAGTTGCACTCTCAAATACAGAAGTTGAATACATGGCAGCTACTCATGCAAGCAAAGAAGTTGTGTGGTTGCAAAGATTATGTTCAGGTATTGGGTTTGTACAGAAATCTGTAAGGTTAGATTGTGATAGCCAAAGTGCAATATTCCTGGAAAACAACCCTGCTTATCATGCTAAGACAAAGCATATTGGTGTGCAATATCACTTTGGGAGAGATATGGTTGAAGACAAGAAGGTGTTGCTAGAGAAGGTTGACACCGTGAAAAATGTTGCAAACTCATTAACAAAGTCTGTTAGTACAGAGAAGTTCTAATTATGTATAGAATCTATGGGCATTGCTACCCAAACCTATGATTTTATGAGTATAAGACTCATTGCTATGCAAAGGAAACAACAAGTGGGAGAATCTTGGGTATATGTTATATTCTTTGCATGTGCGTGTGGAGGGAATGCGTGCATGTCAACGCTGCTATTTTTCGTAATTTTTGTAAAAATATGTAACTTAATCCTAGTTAAGGGATTGGAGTCTTTTTCTAATCCGAGTTAACGGATTAAGGTATTGGATGTTGTTAATACCTATATTTTGTATTGTGATGATTCATAATGAAATGATGAGAAAATAGGAGGTGTGGCTCCAAGGTTTTTTTGTTTTCTCGGTTAAGGGCTTCCAGGGTAATCTCTGTGTTTATGTGTGAATGATGTGTTGTGATCTCTATTTTTCTTAAAAGAATCTGTATGCGTTGCTTCTCTGCACGGGTTTAAAACTTACAGGTTTCCATGTTTGTTTTTGTAAATAAAAAGATTATATTACTTCATAACCAAACCAAATACATATCGCTCTTTTTCATAGGATCATAGTCTCAACACCAATGAACTTTTTCAGAATTATAGACATTCTCAAAAATATCATATTGTTCTGATCAGACTTCCAAAAAAGAAGATACTACCTATCTTTAATTCTTCTGTGAGTTATGACTACTATACTGCTATGATGAGAAAAGTGGAAAATAACTTTGCACAAAGCCATTATCTGAAACTCAAATCGGGTTCTTGGAGTGATCCCCCAAACCAGTTCCCTCAGCAACAATCATCTGTATACCCTCAGCCAGCTTCTACGATTTACCCACAACCCGCTTCGATTCCCCACTCTGCATGTCTTCATACAGGAGCCTTTGGTCTCCACGTTCTGCATCCCCGGATTGAAGAACTTGAGCCCCATCCTAGATGCAATCAATTCAATTTTTCGGTGCATCAGCCTACTGTCTGCGTTATGGTCCTTCCATGCATGAACTGATTCCTCATCCCCCTTACTTTTCACAACTCCACTCATGGACACATGCGATATTAAATTCTTCATCACCCAGTACACCATTATCATCCAGTCATACGTAGAGGCCCTTCTAGCTGTGGTACTAGGGTCCACAACCCATTCTTCGACCTCCATCTAAATTTCCTCAATGGGTGTTGCTTGAACCTCTTCCCAAAATCGCTTCTCGATGGCCTCGATATCAACTCAAACCTCTAGGGGAATGCGGTCACTAAAAAAAGAAGTTGCATCTTGGGCCTGAGTTTGGGCTCGCATTACTCGACCCTTGCTACCCTTCTTCCCTTCCATCTACTTACCCCCACCTCTCTATCCCGAAATACCCAACCCCATCCTGGTATCCACATTCATGGGTCGTTTAGGGTCCATTTTGGGGAAATGCAGAGAAAACCACATAGAGATAGACGGGTAACCAAAAGAAAAATTATCTCTGAGCACCTCCCAAGGATACTTACCCTCGACTAGAATAGAAAAATCAGAAGCATCACGATGACTACTTGTGGAAATGAAAAGAAAATTCCTCAGATATAAGGCCAAGGAATCCATGATTACCATAATAGGTATGTACTTTCACTCCCTCTACCAATACTTTCCCTCTCTCGCTGACGTACCAATCACAAACAATTTATTTACCTAATATGGAAACTAGTGCAAATACGGACTCCATCTCTTTCCATGCTTAATCTCGTACCCTCTTGAACCCAACTCTACAATGAGGTGGGTTATACTTGTTATTCTCCACATGATTAGGCTTGGTGGTATGACACCACAACTAGGATCTTTGTTTTCCTCCTTTCGCCATCCCGAGAAGTCTAACCATTGCCTTCCACCTGTTGGCTCATCTCATAATCTATGGAAGCCAGGTGGCTACAGTTATGGGCCCAATCCTCATTTCTAAATTCTTCCATAGTACCTATAATGCGAGAACTACCCCCTTCTACTCCAAGGTTGGAAAGGAGATCCGTAACCTTATTCGCATCCCGTCTTACATGGCTAAAGGAGACAGTCTTACGAGAAGAGACAAGGATCCTCAAGGTGTCCAACCTCCTCGAGAGGTTCTAGCTAGATTTAATTTGCTCTATTGTTTGACCATTGGCTATTTTTTTCCATCTGTATTATAATGTTGGAGTCCCCCTTGACAATAATCGGTAGCCAACCTTCCCCAGCTGCAACCCTGCTCCCTCGGATGAGGCCTTCCAATTTTGCAAAATTGTTAGTTTCATTACCCAGATATCCAAAAAAGACTTTCAAAATTACTCTCACAGCATTCCTACAAACACCTCCATACCTTATTGATCCCAGATTTCCTTTGGCTGCCCCATCAAAGTTGATTTTGAACGAGTGTAGCGATGCAGGGTACCATGAATTCGGACTAGACAATTTGCAAATTTTGTCTCTACACCTAAGCCCATCCAAGTTGATTCTTCCCAATCCCAAACCAGCCGCAATGTGAGCTTCATCCTCTGAGAAGTCCTTGCCTTTCTCTCCCCACTACATGCTTCTTATCATTTCGAGGAGGTTCTTGACCAACCTCCGCCACACCTCCTCTTCGTTGTATTTCTTATCCTAGAATATGCAACTATTTATTTCCTTCCACACATTCCACATAACCATCCCTGGAAACATCAATCATAACATCTTTAGAATTGGATTTTTAAAGGTTTAAGATTCCATTCTCGTAGAGATTGCCCAGTTTGACCTCTCATTCAATCACTTCTCCGAAATATCATGGCTCCTCTATCCCTTAGTGAATCTGTATAGGGGCAATTGTCTAACATGTGTTGCATATTTTCTTCACTGTTGAAGCATAGGACACATTGAGACAGACCATGAATCCCTCGTTTCCTTAGGTTTTCTCCAATTAAGATCCTGCGTTTAGAAACCCACCAACAAAAGATGGCTACCTTTGGCCAGGGATTTGTATCCCAAATCTTTTTCCAAATTGCTTCTCCAACCTCCTCATTGCTAGTGTCTATATCATAGGCTTCTTTAATGCTAAAAGTGCCTTTCTAATAATATCCCCACCTAAATTTATCTGACCCCATATTAATTTGGATGAATCTCTCCTAGAGAGATGCCATGAAAGAGTAATGATCGTCTTCATTGGTTAGTCCTTCCAACCAGACTTGGTTCATCCATTTCCTATGATCCTATGAGGGGTGACCCTCCCAGTAATGACACACCTTGAATTTTCCTTCTTCCATCCCTCTAACCCTGATATTCTGCCATCTAGGATCCACCCCTATTTTGGGGAGATGATTCCATGAGTCATCCTATAAATTGGTTAGCTCACCATCACAAATTTCCCAAAACCTCTGCTCCTGAACAAGCTTTCAGCCAGATTGGGATTTCATCCATATATGAGACCCTAACCTCTCCTCATTGTATCTAATCATATGTGTACTTGTTCTATCCCTGACATATTTCACATGAAACAATCTCGCCCATGGTTATAGCTTATGATTGCACCATCGCCACCAAATTTTAGAGCCTTTAATTTCACTCATAACTTCTGGATCCCTGAGACCCAAACCCCCCTGTCCTTGGGATGATAAATTTTGTCCCATCAAACCATGGAAAATTTAGTCTTCTCTTCCCTCCCTCTCCATAGAATATTCTTCTTAATACTTCTCATTTCCTTTATAATAGACTTTGGTGCCAAGAGCACTAAGAAGAGGTACATCGGCATTGCTTGGAGAACAGCTTTGACCAGAATCAGCCTACTAGGTAGGTTTAGAGGTTGAAGGATCCAGCTTGATAACCTGCTTTTAAGTCTATCCAAAAGGTCTTTCCAGGACACCTTCTGAATGGAACCATCCACTATGGGTTCCCCCATATATTTGTAGAGGAGCGATCCTTTGGAAAAACCTAGAATCTGGATTATATTCCTCTGGGAAGGGATGGCAGTATTGAAGAAAAAAACCTCTGATTTATCATAATTAACTTCCAGCCCTAAAGCTTTTGCAAAAAGACTTAATATTTTCTTAAAATATTGGGCCTCTTGGACTGAAGGGTTCCCCATTAACATCATATCATCCACAAATTTTTGGTGAGTTTCTTTATTCGTTCCCTCGTGGAGGTTTAGCCCATAGATCTCTCCTCTTGTAGATTGGTCTTGGAGGAGCTTGCTTAGCCCCTCCGCCATTAAGATGAAAATAAATGGGGAAAGGGGATCCCCCTGTGTGATCCCTGGGAGGGGTGAAAATCCTAGTCTGTGATCCATTCAGCAAAATAGAGAAAAACCGGGTGGAAACCAGATTCATTATCCATTCCACCCATTCCATTCCAAAGCCAAAAGGTTCCAAAATACTTTTCATATACTACCATCTTAGTTTATCATAGGATTTTTCTATATCCAATTTTATCATTATACCTAGTTTCTTAGTCACCTTCAAAGAGTGGATAGTTTCTTGAACTAGGATGATCCCATCCAATATTTGCCTTCCTTCCACAAAGCCTGATTGTTCTCACAGCTGGGTGTGGAACGATTACCTTTGTTCGGTTCTTTAGTATGTATGGCCTAAATTGTTTCACTGCTTTGAATACTGCATACGCTTGTTTATCCACAGTCGGGTAATTCAATTCGGCCCCTTGCATACCAGTTCTCATAAATGATATGGGGAACTCTTCTCCCGCATCTTCCTTCTGAGTAAGCACAACTGCTAGTGAATCATTAGATGCAAAAGTGTACAAAATAAAATCTTTTTCAAAATCTGGACTTTTGAGGGAGGGTGCGTGTGCAACGGCTGTTTTGATTTTGTCAAACGCGTTCTTCTCTACATCAATCCATTTGAATTGTACACTTTGCTTTACCATTTGCTGCAAAGGTATAACAATTTGCGCAAAATCTGGCACAAACCTTCGCACGAAGTTTATTATTCCCATAAATGATTGCATGCCCTTTTTATTATGGGGTAAGGGAATTCGTTCAATGGCTTTGATCCTTTCTGGGTCTATGGAAATCTCCTTCTTAGAAACTACGTGACCCAACAACTTACCTTCCGTAACAGCAAACACGCACTTCTTGGGGTTTAGTGAGATACCATATTTTCTGCAGCATTCAAAAATCTGCTTTAGATGGAATGCGTGTTCCTCTCTTTTCTTTGAAAATATCGTGATGTCATCAAGGTATACTATAGCACTACGTCCAACCAGACCGCGGAAAGCTATGTCCATAGCCCTTTGGAAAGTTGCTCCAACGTTTATGAGTCCAAAGGGCATTTTTCTGTAAGCAAAGGTTCCCCACCTGGTTCTAAACATCATTTTAAGTCTGTCTTCTTCAGCTACTAATACTTGATTGTAGCCTGGGAATCCGTCTAATAAAGAGAATAGTTCAGAACCTGAAACTATTTGCAATATCTGCTCCATGGGTGGGACAACATAATTATCCTTATCCGAAGCGCGGTTTAAGTTTCTGAAATCCACGCATAACCTTATTTCTCCGGATTTCTTTCTTACCAGAACCAGGTTTGAAACCCATTCCGAGTGTCTCACCTTGAAGATAATCCTAGCATCCAATAGTTTCTTGACTTCGCTTTGGATTAAAGGTTCTAATTTTGGATGCATTTTCCTCAAAGGTTGCTGATACGGCTTGATTCCAGGTCTGATGGGGATAACATGCTGGATGATATTGGTGTCATACGTCTTCAGATATTCATACGTCCAAGCAAAAACATCTTTATATCGTTTGAAAAGATTGATAAACTTATTCTTTTCATCTGGGGAACAACATTTTCGCAAACTCATGTACTTGGGCTCCATTTCAATCCCCAAATTGATCAACTCGAACTGTAAAGATGAGCTGTGAGTCTTCGCATTCGCTGGTCTTCTAAATTTCTCAAACAGTTGGAAGTAGTTTGAGGATGCTGACACTTGTCAGTGTACTCTCCACCCTGTCTCCTCCACCAAGTGAGCAGTAAACACTCTTTTAACAGCTTCCCTAAGCTGTTGTCTCATCATTTATTAATTTATAAATAAAACATTCTGAATTACAATAATTATTCTTGACCCCACTTGGTCATCAATTACAAACTTAGCATAAAATATAACACAATGTTCCTCAAATAACATTAAATTGTTTTTCCAAATTGGGGCATGTGACATACACACCCCCTTAAATTATAACATGATCCTCGCTGTTATTTATTCCTCGTCCTTAGAGTTCCCCTGAAATAGAATTGGATATGCATCCCACATATGACTTTCCAATTCCCAGGTGGCTTCATCTGGACTAAGGTGCTTCCATTGCACCTTCACCTGAACAATGGTGTGGTTCCGAAGCGAGATCTCCCTCCGCTTGAGGATACAATCCAGTTCCACCAGAAAATCTCCTTCGGGTTCCACCTGCACATCATTCCAATTAATAACATGAGTAGCATCATGTACATATTTTTTTAATACAGAAATGTGAAAAACATTGTGAACTCTTAAATTCAGTGGTAGAGCTAACTGATATACTACCTGTCTGATCCTAGACAGTATTTCAAAAGGACCACAATATTGAGGTGCTATCTTGGCATAGCTACCCAGCTTCAGAGAACTCTTTTTGGGTCTCACCTTAATGAAAACATATTCGCCTACTTGGAACTCCTTTGGAGTTCGTCTAAAATCCGCTTGACTTTTCTGTCTATCTTGCGCAATTTTCAAATTACCTTGTACCTGTTTTACAATTAATTCCATTTCTTTCAATAATTCATGTCCTAATACTAACCTGTCCACTGGCTTACTCCAAGAGATGGGAGTATTGCATTTTCTTCCATATAGAATTTCGAAAGGGCTATACCTAGCTGAAGCTTGATAATGATTATTGTAAGCAAATTCTACCATGTGTAAATAATCTTCCCATTTACCTGGCTGCTCCTTTACGTACATTCTGAGTAGATCCTCCAATTTCATTATGTCCATCAGTTTGAGGATGGAAAGAGGTACTAAAGTTTAACGTAGTATTTAATCCTTTAAACAAATATCTCCAAAAATTACCTGTAAATTTAGGGTCTCGGTCTGAAATTATCACCTTTGGTATTCCATGCAATCAAAAAATTTGTTTTAAGAAAATATCCACAATATTTGCAGCTTTATAAGTAGTTTTTACAGGTATAAAATGGGATGCTTTACTCAATTTGTCAACCACTACCATTATTGAGGCATTTAAGTTCTGATTTTTAGGTAATCCAGTAACAAAATCAAGGCTAATTATCTTCCATTTCCAGCTACGGATAGGTAATGGTTGAAGTAGCCCAGTTGGATGCTGATGTTTAGTTTTTACTTGCTGACTTTCAAAGAATCTAGCAATATATTCTGCCAGTTCATTTTTCATGTTTGGCCAGAAATAATCTTTTCTTAGCATGGTTATAGTTTTTTGATAACCCGAATGCCCTGAATAAGGATTTTTATGAATTTCGCTTAAAATTAATAGCCTAATCTTAGGTACATTAGATACGTATAATCTATCTTTATACAGTAATAATCCTTTTTCGTTCAAACTGTACCCTGTACTTAGACTTTCTATTAAATTCTCTTTTACTTTTGCTTGTAATTTTTGGTAATTTTCATCTTGTTTTATTCCAGCTTCAAGTTGTTCTTCCAAGTCTGTTGTATAAATGTTGATAGCTGCTGTAAAATTCAACTTTGCATTTCTACTTCATGCATCAGCAACCTTATTCTCCTTTCCTTTGATGTGTTGAATTTCAAAATCGTATTCACTTAGAAAAGCTAGCCACCTAGCTTGCCTAGCATTCAAGTTAGGTTGATCTAACAGGTATTTCAATCCTTTATTATCCGTCATTAAGATAAACTTCCTTCCAATTAAATGATGACGCCACATCTTTAAGGCATGTATGAAAGCAGCTAATTCTAAGTCATAGGTCGCATAATTTTTTTCACGAATTTTCAGTTTCCTAGACTCAAAAGCAATGACATGTCCTTCCTGAGTCAATACTCCACCTAAACCATCATTGCATGCATTAGTACATACTATAAAATCGTTATTAGGGTCAGCTATTCTTAAAATTGGTGCGGTGGTTAATAATGTTTTTAACTTTTTAAAACTGTCTTCACACTTCTGATTCCAATCAAATTTCTTCCCCTTTTTCTGCAAAGAGGTTATCAAATTTACAATTCTTGAAAACCCTTCGATGAACCTCCTGTAATAACCGATAATCCTCGTGAATGATCGAACGTCAGTTACGTCTTTTGGGACTAGCCAATCTTCGATTGCCTTTATCTTTTCGGGGTCAACCGAAATTCCTTCTTTAGTCACCACATGACCTAAATACTGGATTTTATCTTTAAAGAAGTCACATTTACTAAATTTCGCAAAAAGTTGATGCTCTCGTAACTCTTGCAAGACAATTTTAAGTGTTCTTTATGTTCTTCTTTAAATTTTGAGTAAATTAATATGTCGTTAATAAATACGACCACAAATTTATCCAAATATTTGTGCATTATATTATTCATTGGACACATAAAAACAATTGGAGCATTAGTAAGCCCGAAAGGCATAACGACAAACTCGTAATGTCCATATCGAGTTCTAAAGGTTGTTTTAAAGATGTCTTCATCTTTAATTCGGACCTGGTGATATCCAGGCTGTAAATCAAACTTTGAAAACACCATGGCTCCATGTATTTGATCAAACAGATCATCTATGCGAGGTAACGGGTATCTGTTCTTGATAGTCATTTTATTTAATTGACAATAATCTATGCATAGTCGTAGAGTTTCGTCCTTCTTCTTAACATAGATGACAGGTGCCCCCGAGGGAGACACACTGGGTCTAATATAATTCTTATCAATAAGTTATTTTAACTTTGACTTAAGTTCATTTAGCTTGAGCATATTCATCCAATAAGGGGCTTTTGAGCTGGGCATTGCACCAGGTACCAATTCAATAGTAAAATCTAATTCCCGTTTCGGAGGCAGTCCCAGAATTTCTTCCAGAAATACATCTGAATATTCCTTTAGAATCGGTATATCTTCCAATTTTAATTTATCTATGTTGTTCATGTTTTTTTCATCAATTATTGTTACTGCATAAGCCTTACAACCTTTCCTAACAACTCTCTTAAGCTGCAGAGCAGAGATCTAACTTACGGTTGTTTTCCTAGGGATTCCCTTTACACTTATTAACTTTCCATCGTTATTTATGCAAGTAAAGGTTTTATCAAAGCAATTCAATACCACCCTATGCTGCTCTAACCAATCCATACCAATTAATATATCATAAGAACCTAAAGGTAATACATTGAGCTTAACAAAATTTTCAAACTGATCCATAGTTATTGCACAATTCTTTACAAAGCTAATTACCTTTCTCTTTGCACCAATAGCTAACTGAACTAACTAAGAACTTGCAAATTTTTCAACTAGAAGCTTACACTTTTCTACCAAATTAGGAGAAATATAGCTTAAACTAGCTCCCGAATCAATTAAAATAGATATAGGTATTTGATTTATCTTACCTTCCACTTCCACCATGGAAGTTTGATAGTCTGTTTGCTGGTTCTCTAATGCTGCGTTGATCCTGGGCATTATCCTCACTAGATCACCAACAGTCATCTCCTCCTGTTTTGTGTGGATGTTGCTAACAGTCTTCTTCTAATTGGGGCAGACTGATGCATAATGCAGACCATTGCATTCCCAACACTTTATGGGTTCCTTTCGTTCAAATTTCTTTGTATATTTACTATGGTTGTTAGCAGATTCTTTATTCCTTTGATTATTCTGATTGGTTTGTGAATTACTTTTATTCCCTTGGAAATTCTTACTAGGAAAATTTCTGGTGTTATTATTTTTAGAATTTCGATTAGGTACAAACTCTTTCTTCTTTTGTTCAAAGTTATTATTCCTTTTGGCCTTCCAGTTGGCCATACTCTCCTTTTTACGATTCTATTCATAACATAAATTTGCTTTTCTCTTTGCTTCTTCTAGAGTTTTCAGATTGTCATACTCAATCATGTCCTTTATATGATAAGGTAAACAACCAAGAAACCACTGTACCTTAGGTTTCTCATCCACAATGTATGGCACATACTTGAGCAGACTTAGAAATTTACTATTCAGTTCTTTCATATTCATTGTACCCAGTTTTAACTCGTAGAATTCCCTAGCCCTTTCCTCATAGTACTGTTCAGATAAAAATTTCTTTTTGAAATATTTTGTGAATGTGCTCCAATTTATGTTTTTTTCTCTCTTATACATTTTACTCTTTTTAAGTCCTACCACCATATATCAGCTTTTCCCGTAAGATTATAAATAGCCATCCTGGCCTTCAGTTGATTAGAATAGTTATAAATTTGGAAGTATTACTTCATCCCAGATAGCCAGGATTCTGCTTCTTCCCCCTTCTCAGTTTCTCCATTAAATGTTGGCGGCTTGATCTTCTTGAACTCCCCAAAGATTTCTTCATAAGGTTTACATTTTCTTTTCCTAATATGGTGGTTATCTTCACTACTGTCACTAGTATAATGAGACTTTTGTTTATATAAATCACCATATACTTTGGAAGATGAGCTACTTTTGTTTTTAACTTGTTTAGTCTTTTTATACTTACATTGATAACCTATATCTTCAGACTCAGTTCTTTTACCGTTTCCCTCAGTATGAAATCTTTATATTAAGATATGATTTAGCTCCTCTTGAGCTCTCAGAATCCTCTCATTTTCTTTCTTAACTGATTACATCTCTGATTTTAATTCTTTAACTGTTTGTAGTAGTTCAGAAGAATTATTGGTTATATCTTCCTGTATAGGTTCATTTTGAATATTATCTTGTTCAGTGTAAGGAGATTCCTCATCCGCATATTCTTCCAATCTATCCATACCTGTCATTAACTCAGAAACAAATTTCTCTCTGTGTATCATTCAAACAAAACAACATCAACATATTTATTTAAATTTATTGTTCCACATAAGCAAGTTGAGCTTCATTAAGGCCTAGTGTTTGAACCTTGTGCACTGCTACCACATGTAATAACCCAAAAATTCGTAAAAATTTTAAAAAAAATTAAGTGACATAAAATGTCTAAAGTCGCAGCTAAGTAACTGCTAAAGGTTAGTGGAAAAATGAAACAGTTTATAAAAGAACATGGGATTGCTTCTTTAAAAGAACCTGTAAAGTAAAGGATGTAATCTTAAACACTTGTGTTAGTATTATTAATTAATTAACAGCTTTAATTCTATCAGAGTTAGAAAAGGACTTGCAATTTGCTGCTGCTAGATATATTGATGATTAACTTTTGTCAAGTAGGTAAGAATTCTTGTATGAGATCGGGGCTTACTTAGCGGTTTCCTAACTCAATTGGACTGTTGGTTCCTTACAGGTTTAGTAGGTAAGCGTAAGATCCAATAGGTGTTATTTAAAATTACATCGAGAAACTACTTTCCTAGCATGATTAAGATGCTAGTTTTAGAAAAGGGTTAAATATGTTGCTTGTCTACAAGGAGGTAATGTCAATTCTTTTTCTGTTGTTATAAATCCATTGTTGTATTTATAACTAACATCAAAATGACTTTTTATCAAAAACATAAACAAGGGTTTAAATTGCAAGAACAAGTACTTACCAAAGTTCTTCAATCGTCTGAAGATTATTCTCTAAAAATATAAAGAACACGGTTTTAATTTTCTTATGTACAGTAATGGTTATTTATAAATTTCCATAGAGAGAATAGAGCTCATGATTTTGGGCTTAAGTTCACTTCAAACTGTTTGATGTTTCTCGCAGCTATTCTCACTTCAAGACTCAATAGACGTCCTTCTCTTAATGAATGATCAAGTTACCTATGTTTTTCAATTCTAATTTTAACAATGGGTTGTTAGAATTTCATCGGGATTCTCCAACATTTTTAGTTTTCAGTTTCTTGAACACTCCTTCAACAAAGCAGCATAAAGGCTAAGTTTTTATAAGTTCATGGCTTTTCTTTTTACTATGGTCATAAATTATAATATAACCATCTCATAACTCTTTTACTATTTCAAATAATACACAATCTAATCGACTTGTTTGAATAACATGGAGAACTTCTAGGATAACGAGAGTATCCAAGTTGTAACCTAAGGTAGAATACCTAAGTATCAAACCACCATGATGAAATTAAAATGATGGCAATCATATGTTGTATAGCTTTGAAATGATTGTTAGTTTTGATATTGCAAAATGTTTGATGCAGCGCTAACTATAGATTTCAACCCACGCTTGATGAAATATTTGGAAGGACACGTGGATATGTTACATCCACTCGAGCGTTGACTTAAAACCTTGAAACCCTACTCATTTGCTTTGCATAGCGAGAGCTCCTCCTTCGTGTTGGCCGAGCTGAGAGCTCGTGGCCATGGGAGACCTGTAACCTTCTTCGAAATTGGCATTTCACCTCCAACTTCTACACTGTGACTGTTGGGAGAAATCGTTAATGGTTTTGGTCTTTCTAAGTGTTGAATAGTTACAGCGAGAGTGTGTATTGGCTTTTCTTTGTGGCTCGAAGGTTGTGCTTTCCTTTAACCTGCAACTGAACACTCATAGCTTTTCGTCTAGTTGAGTCGATTTCCATGCTTTTTCCTTTGCAGAGGTGACTTCACGTCTTCTTGCCTTTCAGCATGGTGCCAATACAACATGGTGTGGCCATCTGTCCTCAACTTCCACTCCAAATTACAATAGGTAAAGACTTACCCTTAACTTGGTTTTAGATTAGTTTTTGTCATAAGGGTTTTTACAAATTTTAAGAAACAAAGGATTTATAGCGATTCAGTTTGGAAATTGCAGGTCCTTGCTCCCGGTTCCAGCTCTGTAGTTGAAAGCGAGCTCGCCCTTCAATTTTTCATGAGTAAACAAATTGGTCAGCCCCGGTTTCAACAAGGGCTTCTTCCTGCATACAGTTGTGGTTGTTGGAAGTTGGTTCCTGTGGTTGAAATGGCATGGCCTCGGTTATCTATTAGATTAAGGTTCCAAGCTTGTTTGTAGAACCTTAGAAACCCTTAGTGGGTATTTTGTGTAGGGATAAAGAAATAGGCCCTGGTCACCGTGATGGAAACTGTTCTTTTACGTTACTGCCTTACGGCCTAAACAATGTAATTTCTTTTATTTAAAACAATAGAGCTCAACTCTAAACTCTTTGAGGGTGTCGACCTCTGTCTAGCTAAGTTTTAATTTTTATAATAGATTTTAGTAGGTGAGGAAAGACTGTGAAACAGTCAGGATTGTAAAGGAAAACAAGATTTTTCTTATGTCAGTAAATTATGGTTACTATTTGATATATATATATATATATATATATATATATTGCATAGTTCAGTTTTGTTAACAGGCCCGAGCCTCAACCTTCAGTTCTAAAGGCTGTAAGCCATTCCTTATTATTTGATTATGTTTTTAACAAGTTGTTTATGTAATACTTTATTCATTATCCTGTATTGATAAGGATTTCCAGTGCAAAGTTTATGGGACATTTTACTATGTTTAAGAGTAATATTTTACTCTGTTTTTGGCTCAAAAGGGTTAATTAATAAGTATACCCTACAGTGCGATAATAGCATTATTTATACTTGGAAATTACTTAGCTTTGTTTATTTAATTTTTCCTTAATGATTTTTACAGCTTGTTTTTAATTCTCATCAAAGAAGGATTGGGGTTTATTGCTGCATACTTGTGAATAGGATATATTTATCTTTCAAAACCTAAGTAGTTGCATTTAAGTTACTGTAGAGACTTATGTATTAGATCAGAGACACATAGTGTCTGAAAATCAAATGCTATAAAAATGTTTTGAAAATTATCTTTACCTGGTTCCTAGATGATAGCCTGTTTACTATACCTATTTTTATTATTTAAACTGTAAGTTCCGTGTTTTATAAAGAATACTAGTATCAGAATAGTTATATATGTAATATGATTACCAAATGTTTTTACATACCTATCTTTTAGTTCTTATCTAAAGTAAATACATTTAATGCAGACATTATTTACTACTTCTTTACAGAAGAAATCATAAGCAAACTAGAGCAGAATGTAATTACATTTTTCATTTAAAGTAAAAAGAATCATCATATTTACCTAAACACCCAGTTGTACTAGAGTATTGCCTGAGCCAGGCGTGGAAAAATACAGTATGGAATTCTAATTCTATATGTTTCTCATTTTGCATATTTATTACTATTTCTAAAATAATCTACAAATTACCAAGTCTAACATTACACAGTTACTCCTTTCTTCATAAACACTAATTAAATACTAACATGCCTGTATTTAGAAACTAGTAAACATTATACTGAAGACAGTAAGTAAATATAATAACATGAAGACAAATAGAACCTACCAATGATAAGGTGACAAGAGCTTAAGGACGTTGTTCCTCCCAACCAACTCCTGGAGAACGCTCAGACATCGCTTCCTCAAGACCCCCGAGCCTGTTCCTGGTCCTCCTGGTAGAGTATTGGGTGGAGAATACGACCTTAAGACAATTATGTCACCTAACTGGTCCAATTACCTTAGTAATTCAAATCCACTCACAGCAGTCAGAACTTCAGCCTAATAGCTACAATAAGTTCAGTCTCAGCAGTTAACCCCTCAAACTCACTTCAGTAATCCCCTCCATTGAATTTCTCTTGAGTAAATTCATTCACCCTAAATGATCCCTCTTAGAATGAGCAGCCTCAGCTGTCTTCAATGGGAAATTTTATAGAGATGCCTAGGTCTTCTAGGTGAGTTTCTTTTTAATGAGCCACCTACTCCAATTCCACTTTCTTGGGGAATCATGACCACAAATATAGGGAAGTTGCCACCTACAATAGTTGGAAGTAGTTTGAGGATGCTGCCACTTGTCAGTGTACTCTCCACCCAGTCTCCTCCACCAAGTGACCAGTAAACACTCTTTTAACAGCTTCCCTAAGCTGTTGTCTCATCATTTATTTATTTATAAATAAAATATTCTGAATTACATTAATTATTCTTGACCTCACTTGGTCATCAATTACAAACTTAGCATAAAATATAACACAATGTTCCTCAAATAACATTAAATTGTTTTTGCAAATTGGGGCATGTGACACCTTCGTTCTATCAACAAAGGAACATGTCATGATATCACAAAGACAATCCTACATCTACCACTATGTGAGAACCTTCTAGTAGGACACTTAGTGCATTACGTCTCTCCACGGTCAACCTACGTTCTACCAGTAAAGGAGAACCGATTAGGTGCACCTCACATGCTTCGTGACCTTATCATCTCCAACATGGGAACACACACATATATAGATATATATATGTAAGGACTAATTACAACCAAAAACCCTGCTACATCAGGACTTTTACTAGCTAGGGCAACCTTAAGGACTTATTACATCTGAACAACCTGCATCCAGGATCTTTTCCATTCAGACAAACTTCAGGGCGTATTACATCTGAGTAACCTACGTACCACGCTAGGGCTCTTTTTACACTCAGACAACCCATAAGACGTATTACATCCGAGTGTACCACTCCAGGACTCATATTTACATTTGAATAACCTGTCTCAAGACTGATTACATCTAAGTAACATGCATGTCACGCCAAGACTCGTATTTACACTCAGATAACCTACATGACTGATTATGTTCGAGCATCTTGCTTCGCCAGTATTTTTCCCACTCAAACAACTTATCTCATGTACCATGTGAGATATCATGCATCTGCGTATTCTGGTCTCTCGCTATTTCTAGCATAGAAACATATCAGGACTGATTACATCCAAGGATAACCTGTAAGCTTTGTTGGGACTGATTACATCGAAAGAAAACCTTAATGACTGATTATGTTTGAGAAACCTACGATCTTCACCAGGATTTTACACTCAGACAACCTATCTCTCCAGCTATGCTATAACTCATCACTCCCTCTTTCGAGAGGTCTTGTTCGGGATCACACTAAGTCTTTCTCTGAAGTACTCGAACTTCACTCTGGTTATTTCTAGCATAGAATCACATTAGGACTGCTTACTTCCAGGAATAACCTGTGAGCTTTGCCATAACTGATTACATCTGAGGACAAACTACATGACTGATTACATCTGAGCAACCTACAAACTTTGCCAGACTTTTACACTCGATTATATCTCCAAATATGCTAGAATTTATCACTCCCTCGTTCGTGGAGCCTCGACCTGGATCACATACTAGACCTTCACTGCTACTCTCTGCATGATACAAGAAATACAAGTTAGATCAATCAAATCATGTAAGATTTCAAAAAACATACTACCTCACAACTAGCAGAGCAAGTGGCAACATATTATGCCTTGGGTGTACTCAGCGCCATGCAAGACTGCATCCTCCCAAACCGGTAGATCATACTGGATCTCAAACTGAAGAAGCAACCCAAGGTGATCTTCCTCTCAATGGTTCTACCTACCCAGTCCAAATCAACATAACCATACAGGTTAGTGTTTTGATTCGTATCATACTTGAGCCCATACTCAATTGTACCCTTTAGGTACCTCACTACATGCTTTACAGTAACCAAGTGAACATGTCTCAGATCCGTTAGGAACCGACTCAGGGTGTTCACAACAAAGCATATGTCTGATCTCATATTCTACAAATACATCAATGAGTCAATCATCCGACAATGCATCATGGCATCAACTAACTATGATGAAGCATCACACAGAAGCTTCAAGTTTAATGCCATAGGTGTGGCTATCACCTTGCGGTCCAACATTCCGAATTTCTTTAGAATCTCCACTGGATACTTTCCTTGACCAAAGAAAATCCCATCCGCATTTTGCCACACCTTCATTCCTACGAAGTAGTGCATCATTCCTAGGTATTTCATTTCAAACTCGATGGCAAGTCTTCTCCTTGCATCTTTAATGAGTTCGTCCTCTCTTGTCAGGAACATGTCATCGACATATAGCAAGAGCATCACTGGTCTTCCACCTTCAACCTTGAAGTAAAGGTTGGAATCCACTTTACTCTTAGTAAAGCCTAGGCCTATCAAGAAGTTGTCCATCCTGATGTACCATGTCAAACTTGAGAATATTCTGCAGTCACTCCCTCTGAAGCAGAGTATCATCCTCCCTCTGCATTTTGTACTCTATGTACCGAAACATTATGTATTGGAGTGATAGGTAGCTTCCTCTACTACTGATCTTCTATGTATCCATATAAGGTCACTGGATACCAAGATCCTCTATCTTGAACTTTATTGAAAGGTTCCCCTTTCACCCATCTGTGAGCTTGTCGTCCTCTATAGGCTTTCATCTTCAACCTTGTAGCAAACGTTAAGATCTTCATCACTCTAGGTGATCTTCAAGCTCCTCATGTAATTGTATGTGCTATCCTATGGGTGCCTTATGAGCTCATACAAGGCCTTCTTTAATTTTCACACATGAGTTTTCCTGTCATGTGTCTCGACTCCTAGTGGCTGCTCTACGTACAATTCCTCCTCGACTACACCATTCAAGAATGTTGTCTTGATATCTAGATGGTGTATCTCCCATCTCATACCTGCACGTATGGATCCAATGGAAGTGTACCTTGCAACTGGTACAAATGTCTCCTCGTAGTCTATGCCTTCTTTCTGTGAGAAGCCTCGTGCTACGAATATTGCCTTGTATCCCTCAATGCTGCCATATGCTACATCCTAGATCTTGTAGATCCATATGGAATACACTATGGACTTCCCTTCAGTTCTAGGAACCGCATCCTAGACATCATTCCTCTTGATCAACTGGTACTCTTTGATCATAGTCTCCTTCCCTCTCTTCTTGGTTGCTTCTTCATAGTTGGAAGGATCTGCATCAATGATGTCACTCAACAGTGTCACATAACTGGAGTGTGTTCGAGGCCTCTTACTTTCTTTGGAAGTATCATCGTACTATTCTTCATCTTGGATGATTTCTTGTGCACAAGATGGTATTCATCTCTCGAGGTGGATCTACTATTTTCTTTATATTCTTCTGAATCTCTCTCTTTCACCACTATGTCTCTGACCTAGGGAGCTTCAGGTTCCTCTTCTGAACTGTCATTACTTGTTCTTCGAAATGATCTACAAGTCAAGTTCAGTTGCATGATTAGAAACATCTCATAATTTCCAAAACATATTAATAATGACAAATATATGTCACATAGTAATGCAACTATATTATCCAATGCTACAACATTCATCCTTATCCTGTACACATACAGTAACTTCTAGATGCCTTCTACCCCAATGTTATTAAGAGTGTGTACTACTCTTAATATGTCAGCAAACAGGTTTAAATCTAGATAGGTAGCAACGGAATGTTGTACAACATCATTGACTCCTTAACTGTTGGAATATAATCCGTCAGGATTATATGTTATTGTACATAGTAGGAATATGAAGAGACTCTCGGATGTGTGATCCCAAGAGTCATTGTAAATGTATAAATAAAGGCCTTGATAGAGAAGTAATATGAATCGGGAGTTATTATCCAACAGTGGTATCAGAGCACCACCTGCCATAACTCCTGCTGTTAAGTTTCAGTCCTGGCAGCCTGTATGCTTGCCAGTGCATTGCCAGACTGCTGGCCCATTAATGTGTCTGCCCTCTGATCAGAATTGAGCGTTTCTCCTGCCAGCCTGCATACATTCATTGTATGCGTTACAATTCCAGAACTATGTTGAGGAATTTTGTGCGATAATCACCCAACGCTGGAGCTGCGCGTGCTGAGGACCGTTTCCTGAGGTAGAGATTGTTGTGTTTTATGAATCACATTCCTTCACGTTGAGTTTTTTGTGCTGCGATTTTGTAGAGACTCCTCCATTTTTTGTTTGAGAGTGCTCCCACTGTGTGTGAAACCCTAATCCCGCGAGCGTTTTGTATGTGTATTATTCTGCTACGAGTCTAATTTGAGATATTCTCCATGCTTGCATTGAGAGAGTTGTGCAAGCATCTACACTCTCCCTCCATCCATATCATATTCATTGTAGAAGCTGTGTGTTTTATCCTTGAGAATGGAAAAATCCACATGATATATGTGAAATCATGTTGTGTGAGCTGCAACCTCAGTTATTCCTACCCGTGAACACGAGCTGCAACTGTTGGGCACATGGGCAGACCCGGGTTAACGCTTTATACGTCGCACCAACAAAAGACCCACTGTGTTGGCCCTTTCGGCAACAACCTGCGCGCAGGTTGCAGTCTCACCCGAAACAGCAATGGGGTGCCGCAGAATCAGGTTTCTGCATGCAGAGAGGGGTATTACTGTACCTTAGCCTTTCTAAACAATTATTATTCAACTTCTTGTTAACTTATCATTCATTCACATATAACTTCACAGCATAATAAACAAACCAAACTTGCATAACCCACTACAGGGAACTCACAGCGAAGATTAGTATTAGCAGAGATCTTATATTATCAGATATATTCAGTTTAATGCATGAAAATGACAGAAACATAAACAACACAACAAAACCACAACACCAAATATAACGTGGTTCACCCCCAGTGTAGGGGCTACGTCCACAAACTGCGTTTTATTCCTCTTTCCTCAAAACCACAGTTTATCTGCGCACTCAGCTGCAGATTCCTTCAGCTCTTAACAGCCGCGCACACAGCAGCAAGCTTCTACGCACACAGCTGCAGATCTTTCTTTCTTCCTTACAAAAACCCTCTGCGCACACAGCTGCAGAGGTCGTCCACGCACACAACTGGGACTTGTCCTTTCCTTACAAAAACCAACCTTACTTCGCCTTATCTTTCTTTACATCAAAAAGCCTAACCTATCCATTTTCCATAAGCGCTTATTTATACTGCGCAGTTTTACAAAAACCATGGTCTTAAACCATGGGCACCCACGAAAACCCTAAACCTTGAATTTAAACCATGGGTTTATTACAAAAAGGGAGAGTTTTGACTTATCCTGACACCCCTAAGACTATTTTGACCCATAGCTCCGCTTACAAATTTCCTAACTAACCGCGGAGTTACCCAATATGGAGTATGCGCCCCAACAGGCCCCTAAGACTCACTAGTGGCCCGTCCCGGGACACTCTGCATCTTCTCTGGTAGGCGAATCTTCTATGCGAGGGTCTGGAAACGACTGGTGAGATTATGCAGTATCTCATCAGTGGCTTGCTCCTTTTCCACCATCTCCTGTAATACTGAAGAAGAGTCTGTATCAGCCTTTTCC
>LPNX010198611.1:3342-25959 GCA_001517045.1 Pseudotsuga menziesii | reverse complement strand
GTTTTTATCTTTTATCATTTATGTACATGCGGAAGATGTTCATCTTTCATAGTTATAGGTAATATAAGCAGGGAGTCAGGGACATTATATTACAGGGATTAAGGGACATTAAAATTTGATACATGAAACAATAAAATATAGGAATATCATATTGCCACAATTACCAAGAAAAACAGACTATTGATCCCATACACACTCTTCTAAAAAGTATTCTAACAAACATTTTCAGTTTACCCTGTTGTTATTTATATCCAAGGAAAGTAAGACACATGAGAAAAAAGGGAAATATCACTGAAATTAAGACACGGGAGAAAAATGAGAAATATCACTGATGATATTGAAAGTTGAAACTAATAAAGACTACTTGTTCTGATTAATACCTCAGGAAAGTCACCAGGCAAAGGGAACGAATCTTGGTATGCTCAATTTCATAGAAATGGGGAGTAAAGATATTTACTTGTAGACTTCCCACTCATAAGGTGGACCATTAACACAGCTTTTATTGCGGTGCTCAAACTTTAAAGCAACCTACATATAAAACAAGACATCATTTTTAAGAACCATTCTAGCTCATAACAAGAACTCCTTCAACATTCACAAGTATGCTACATCACCCATGCAGTCTGTGTTTACAAGACTGCATGGGTCTAAATATTATTGCTTCTAATATAATATTTAATACCTATGGGTCTAAATATTTAATATAATATGTATCTACATCACCCATGGAGTCTAAACCTCACTGGCCTTGGCTGGCCAGTGAGGTTTACTGAGTGTTAATCCATCCACTAGGCTTCCATTCTCTCTGTGGTTAGCACCGCTCAAATCGAATGCTAAAAGTGAATGAGGCAGGGTGCAGGACCCTCTGTGTTATAGTAGTTGTCTTCATAGTTGATCAGTTGCAGAAGTTTTGCTATTCTCATTTTCTTAAAGGATGTGATAACTTTACTCTAATTTAATCCCAGTGCCATTTGCAAAGACCGCTATCCCATATTAAGTTACATGATAATATCCAGCGCACACTCAATTGAATCAACTTAAATATTTTAGCTAAAATACCTCAGGAGCAACCTTAAGAGACCAGCTGAAATCATCAGGATTTAATAAAATTTACTTTTGACTTTAATTTTAAGGGAATCTAATAACAGAATACCATGCAGAAGCAACAAATTCAAATGCAATTTATATTGATTTAAGCCTATGCAAAATGGCCCTAAATATATTCAAGCTTAGAGATGGGGTCTCTATAAACCAATCTTTAATCTAGTACTCTTAATGCCTTTTTGGGTTTCATAGAATGCTTTTGCATTAATATGCAAAAATTTGACACAATAGTGCTGAGTTCCTAAAGGTGGTCTTTGCTGGACCTACCGACATTTAGCCATAGGACATAACCTGTTTTTGTGAGATGAAACTGCAATAAAATTCAAATATTTCATTTGGTGGGAAGGAAATTCAAAGGCCAAATGGAGTCCATAGAATATATCCCATTACTGAGGAATTCCTACCCTTTAAGACCATTCATCTATCATAAATAGTAAACCATTCACTTCCCCCTTTACAAAAGAGTAACCTAACAAGCCTCAAAACTGGAACTCCCACCCTTTAAGACCATTCATCTTTCATGCTTATATCTGAATGAATAACACATATTATGTGAAAACATTTTAGACTCCACTCATTTATTTAATAACCTCCACTGGGGGAGCGCTTACATAGTCTTTGTGGACAAACATCCACATTGAGGTAGGTACATATTATATTAAATATTATTGCTTTAAAATTTTCAAATACCTGCATTATATATTATATGAGTTTTTTTGAATTTATTAAAAAAATTGATTGTTACTTTTAAATTTAAAACAGTAAAATGTATTTTACTAATTTTTTTTATATATATAAGTATAATATTTAATAGTTGATTGGATCACCTTAAAATACTAAATACATATAATATGATTTTTGTTAAAATTATTAAAAAAATGTTGTTACTTTCTAATTTCAAATAGTGTATATATATAGTATTTATAAAAAAATGAGGTTATCTATAACTAATTGAAATATTGAATTGTTAAATATAATATTCTTCATCTAATATATGACTTTTAATAATATTATATTTTTTAGTGTTGATGATGACGAGGATTAATCTTGAGACCAACTTTGATTTACAAGACTTTAAAAAGGATAATACTTGGTTTACTTTAAAATCTTGTTCTTGTGCTCAAAAAGCTTGCTAAAAAGCTTTTCAAACTCACTATAATTTTGGAAAGTTAAGAAATTATAAAAAATTGTATTGTAACAAAGATTTGTATAAAGCTTTGTATTATATAATAATCTTAATACCAAAGAAAAATTAAATCAATATTTACATTAAAATTAAATTAAACTTTCAAAAAATTTATATTAAATAATAAGAAAACTTCCATATTAGATAACTATTCAAATTAAATTAAACTTTTACAAAATTTTATATTAAATAATAAAGCAAGCTTTCATATTATGGAACTAAGTAAATTATAAATAGTAAACAAATAATTTTATATTAAATGATAAAGCAAACTTTCATATTATGAAACTAAGTAATTTATAAGTAGTAAGCAAATTTTATTCAAGTTAAATAACACTTTCACATTTTTTTTTATATTAAATAATAAAGTAAATTTTCATATCATGGAATTAAATAAATTATTAGTAATGAATAAATTGTATAAAATTTTGAAAATCTAAAATCAATCTTACTCAAGATTATCGTGGAATTTATGTATCAATGTGAATCTTCCACCTATAGTTTCATTGTACCAAGAGTAGTTATGTAAAGTAATGTTTCCATAACTTATTAAAAAAATAGAATAATTAAAATATTCAGTTGAGCTCATAAAAAACCTAACATAGCTTAAATATGGATCTATCACTTATCTCTTATCTATTAAAACAGATTTGTACTAGTTTTATATGATTAAAAAAATTAGGGTATAGCATTTATATAAGTTAATGAAAATATTAAATAATAATAATATGTCGTTCAATTTTTTGGTTACTGAATTTAGTATAATGGATCATTGTAATGCCTTGAGTTTGTAATGTTTTGTATTACATAATATATACGTGATAAATATATTGTTATAAAAATGGGAATTAATTCACATCATTTCAAATAAATATATGTAAATATGGATTGAGGTCCGGTTAAAGACTTTGTAAGGGTCAAAGTTGTATATATGGGTGTTTCCATGAAGACATATTGGGTAACACATTTTGCAAGCGGAGGGCACTGATATGGTGAAAATCGATCTTGATCGAGTTCATGTAAAGCCCTCTATCAAGCTCTTAAAAGCTCGATCATGGGCTTAACAAAGCACTCGATCGAGCTATTTAAAAACCGTCGAATGAGTGTTTGAATGACTCTTGATCAAGATTTATAGCTTGATCGAACTCCTAAAAACTATTATAAAAATGGAAAACAACATCTGACACTTAATTTCACCAAGATTGTTGAACAAAGGCTCAATCGAGTAGGGGCAAAAAGCTCAGATGAGGGTTTGCGAGCTTAACCAAGGGTTTATGAGCTCAAATGAGGGTTGATTAGTCACCAACTACCAATGAGCCCCTCCTACTACCATGGCCTCCAAACAACAAGGTAGGCGACTCAAAACCCTTAACGAACAAATTCTAAAACTAGTTATTTTTAGTAGTTGTGTTTTGCAATACTTAATTAGTTTATTTAATAATTCAGTAGTGTTATATATATATATATATATATATATATACACACATAAAATTATAACTTGATACTATAGGATAGAATAAAAGTTATAAATAGTTTTTACAACAAGTTTCATAACCCGAAAATAAGGTTATAGTCTATAGACTGCATCTATAGTACATATGAGCATACATGACTTTCTTGCCCTATCACTATCTTCCAAAAGAAAAAAAATGTAATAGGTTGTAGCTAATGCATGGATAACTCGTAGACTTCTAATCAAATTAAAAGAGACATTGTAGTTGAAGCATGGGTAAGATGTGATTATAAGTACACAAGGATTAGAAAAAAAATATAAAAATAATTGTTAGATGATGAATGGATAATTGGTAGCTAACGTATGGATAACTAGTAGACTTCTAGTTTAACTAAAATACGCAGTTGATAATAGGTAGTTGAAGCATTGATAACATGCGATTACAACTATGCATGAATAACAATTAACATATAAAAATTAGGTTTAGGGTTGAGTTTTGGATCTATTAAAAAAACAGACCTAGCTAAACCAAGAATCTAGAATCACCTATAAAAGGGATGGCAAGGATTTTTTATATGGGGAAATGACATAAAATAAACTTTAATGTTGAGAAACCCTAACCATGCTACAACCTCACATGTCTACATTTTGATTTTGGCCTCATGGTTCGACCACCTAGAGGGAGAGAGGTTCCCTCCTTCCGTAATGTTGTCCCGCAACCATCATAACTGATGGGATGTACTTCCAAAACCTCCTCTACAAAGCTCATGGAAGAAGGGGATTATAGGAAAGAAAATTTGCACAAAGAAACACTACCTCATAATGGAAACGCTGACAAAAGAAGTTCTCAGTATCATTCTTCAAGGGATAAACACAGTTCTTTCCTTCCAAATATGGATAACATCCCAATCCTAGAGGTTACCCCCAATAAGGTGGGTGCATATAGGTAGTACATGAAAAACCATGACCTATCTACAAGTTCATGGGTTTTTGGCCCAATGAGAGAGCTCTTCAAAGACAGATTTCCCACCAATGGAAAACCAAAGGATAAATAGACATAAATCTTGGCTCGAAGGGTGTTTTAACCGCAATTTTCTCCAATCCAGAAGATCGTGAGTGAATAGTTGAGTAAGGTCCATAATTCTTCAATAATGCATGGTTATTCATTCGATATTGGAAGGATAATTTAATCCTTGATCGTGAATGCTTTTAAGAAGTTCTAGTCTGGGTGCAACTTTATTCATTATGCTAGGAATAATGGGAGGAAGAAACCCTAATGGGAATTGGAAATACATTAGGTAAGTACATAAAAAATTACGAGAAAAGTAAAAGGGATAGGTGCATTTATTTTTCCCTTATATATGTGTCAACATGAATGTTTCAAAGCCTCTTCTTGAAGAAATCTACTTGAGCTTCCAAGCCAAAGAATGGGTAAAAAGCCTAGATTATGAGCACATCCCCTTTAGGTGTCATCACTGTCATGAATATGGGAATCTCTTTGGATACTTCCCTCACGCACCATCCCCCAACTCCCCGCCATCATCATCCCAACAGACCCAAGATGGTTTCACCATTGTAAGGAGAAAATCAAAAGGTGCTCTGAAAGCAACAATTACTAACCCAAGCAGAGAAGCCAATGCTTCAAATCAATTTGTAGCACTAGAATATCTAGAAATGGATATGGAATAAGAGGACCCTCAAAGATCAGAACATGACCCTAAAAGATTATAACCAATCAAGGAGAACTTGGAGGAAACAAAATCTTATCAAGCCAAAATAATGAAGTTGGATCCATCTGAGGAGAGAACCATGGAATATGGTGATACCAATTCCAAATGAGGAGGAAGGAGAACCAAAAATTAGATACCATGAGCTCCAAAAAATGATCGAAACATGCAAGAAAGGAGACCTAAAAACAATTCCTTCACTGCATATCACGCTCATCTGGAAGGCTCTTCAAGAAGTCATGGCCAACTTCTCAAATCCAAAGGAAGTAAGAGACATCAAAGGAAATTAACTAAGTATTCATCCTTCACTCAGACCTCACATCCCGTCAAGAGGAAAGAAAGAGATAAAGAGGTAGGAAAACAAACAAGAATTGGTTAGTAGAACTAGGGGATCATATAACAACATCAAGTAATCATAAATCCTTATTTGACTGGATTCGGTCACTTCCATCGCACCACTAGTTTTCTTTTTGATGAAAATCATATCTTGGAATATTCAAGGTCTAGGAGGGTAGATTAAAAGATGAAATATTCGATTTAAAATCCACTAAGAAGCACTAATAGTTGTCATGTTGCAAGAAACATAGTGTTCCATTAATTCTCTTAATTCCTTCTCTCACTTTTGTTGGAGGGGTTCCAAAGCAATGGTCATTGATGCTATGGGGGTTGTTGGGGGTTTGGCTAATCTGTGGAATCCAACACTCAATCTAGTTATCTAACTTCTTCTCCACCCCCTATTCCCCATCGACTTCCTTTTTTCTCCCCAAATTAGATATTTCTAGCACTCTTACCAATATTTTTGGCCCCTCTACCCCTTCTAACAAAGACAACTTTTTGGCATCCCTTCCTCATCTTTAAGTGTTGCCTCATGATACAACCTAGATTTTGGAGGTTGAATTCAACATGGTCTCTAATCCTTTAGAGAAAAAATGAGGCATCAATCATCTTGATGCAACCAACAAGGATTTTGGACCTCTCATCACTTCTCTATCCTTGGTAGATATCATACCTAAAACTAAAATTCTAACCTAGAACAACAAAAGGGGAGGAGTGCATCTAGTAGCTTTTAGACTTGAAAAATTCTTTTGTCAACTAGTTTGATAAGATATGGATCCATATTGGATTCTTTTATCCTTCTAGGAGCCAGATAAGATCACTCACCAATCAGCCTTGAAGTTGATGAACATAGTAGCCCCTGCAACCTCCCTTTTAGGTTCGAATAATTCTGGTTTGACCATCTTGATTTCATGGAAACCCTGTCTCAAGGGTGAGAGAACGCTTTGATGTCATAGGGATCCAATATGTATCAGCTGCAACATAAGTTAAAATGGATAAAAGATAATCTCAAAATTTGGAACAAGGTGGTCTTGGAAACATTTTTGAGGCTATGAAAAAAATTGAGGATGAGACAACATGAATCCATCTCAAGAGGAAGCCACATTGAGAGTCTCCTACAAAAGGAAAAGCTAGCAGTTTCAGAAGCATAAAGTGTAGGAAAAGTTGGCACTTCAAAAGAAAGCAACTTTAGCTAAGGGAGGGTGCAGTTTCCAATTTGGTGCAAGGATACAAACATGGAAACATTACCTAAGCTTCATACTTGCTATTATGCTCAAGGAGGGCGAATTTCCACTCTGGGTTGAGTTATACAAATAGGGAAACATCATCTATGACTCTTACTTGCTATTTTCCTCAAGGAGGTTGCATCATTGGATTAGTGTTAGGTTTTAGCAAGTGCAAACTTGCTCAATAGGTGAAGGAATTTCTTAACAAGTCCCTCAAGGTCTACTTAGGGTTTTTCCAACTCCATTATTCAATTTGGTTGATGAATATTTTGATGTTGAGTGAATCTAGGATTCCATATCGAGTGATGAGCCTCATTCCCTTGGGTGATGCGCTCCAAGTCTCCATTTCCCTCTCTTCTATTCCCCTTTAAATTTTTTAGTGCAGGTTATAATGAGCCAATGAGAAACTCTCTAAGCTTTAGTTCGACCTCTCTTAGCAGTAATCTATCCATTGAAGTTGATATCCACTGAAGGAAACTTCACCTATGCTCTCAGATTGGTGTCGAGTGCTAGTTCCAAGCCTCTAGTGCTAAGTTTTGAGCACTTTTTGAAGATATTAGCCCATCCATCCTTCTTAGTGATAATATGGGACTCGCCTATGGGGGTAAGCAAGGGTACAATGCTACGTATTGAGGTCATTTGTATTAAATAAGGCCCATGAAGTGTGAACAACAACATTTGTTATAAGGCTTACTATAGGGTTGTGCCTACTAGAAAGCTACTTCTCTAGAAAGTATCTAGAAGGATAGATATAAATTATAAAGAAGTAGAAGAAATGGAACGAGATGTGTTGTGAATTATATTGGATGTAATAATTTTAGCAAGCATGTGGCTCGTGGACTGATTCCTTCCACAAGGAATATTTAATGGTGCCGCCCTTCCTTAAAAGTTATTTCCAAATTCTTGTATTGATTCTCTTATGGATTTGTTTGTGTTTATTTATAAATTTTAAGAGTTTATTTTTTTTGGGATACAATTTTTGGGTTAAGGAACATAACACTTTCTCATAGTTACTCTTTAAAAGATTACTTTGACTTTGGTAGTAACAACTAGGTTAAGTTACATGCCCTAAAACCGCTTTCGAATATGATAAATGAAAATGATGTGGTAAAACTCATAGTATTCGGGGACTCAAAGCTCTAGTAGAATGAGTAAGAGGTGTTTTAAGACTTTAAAATATACATTGAATCCCATTACTTAAACAAATAAAGGAAGTTTCTAGTCTTTTTCAAGTAGTATATTTTTTCCATGTTTATAGCCAATGTAATACAAAAGAAGATGAGTTGTCCTAAGTTGGTGTTCATGGCCATATTACTCTCTCTCTTTTTAATGGAGGAGAAAAAAGTATAAGGGGATTCTACCCTCTTTTCATAATTTCAACTTTTTTAGTTATAACATAACATTAACCATTTATCTCTTTTTTTTATGTTGCTTTTTTAAGAGGACATGTGAATGATTTATTTTCCTAAAGCATTCATTTTTATCAAGTTTCAAGTTCCTTTTTTATTATATTATTATGTTATGATGTGTGAGGCTATGATTGTTATTATTAAATTATTGATTGTTATTGTTTATCCATTCACAATCACACTTGTATGGGTATTAATGCCTTGAGACACATACTTTCACATTACCATATTAAAGGGGGTGAATGATAAAAGATTATTAGTTCATATTTTAATATTGTAGACAAAAAGTAGGCCCGAGGGGGTGAATGATCAAATATTATTAGTTCATCTTTGAATATTGTAGACAAAAACTAGGCCCTACACATTAAAAATGGTAGACCTAAATAGAATATGGAGGTGACCTTAGGTTTGTAATATAATTATATAAGTCATTGTGTCTTGGTGCTATAAGTTCAACTCATATCTCTAAATGCCTTTGCGATAAACTTAAAGTGCCAAGTAAAAGTCAGTCTCAAAGGGTACATAGAGACAAGCTTAGATATGCAATGTGTGTGTGTGTCCATGTGAATTCCCATATTCTAGTCTTATAAGTTGGAAATTTACCTCTATGTTTTCAATCACTCTTTTAATATGTAAAATAAATCCCATGGGAATCAAACATTGGTCAATAGTGTAGTGTAATGCTGGAAAATTTGATAGGGGCCATAAAACTTGAGAAACTAATTTCTTTTTTCCTTGAGAGATGTCCGATTATAAGATCAAATATGTAAACCAAATGATACACTTCTTCAAAGTAACAATACTATGAGCATTATTGAACTGATTGTTGTTTCATTCCATTTTAAACCAAGACCAAAATTTTCCCTAAGAGTACAAAGAAAGTTAGATTTTTGTGTTAAGATTGATATCCACTTCTTGTGCCTTGGATGTTCTTGGTAAAAATGAGGGTATGGATGGGGGGGGTTTCCAAAACAGCCTTGTAGGGTGACATTTTGGTACCACCATGATAGGTGGTATTGTACTGCCTTTTTGCAAGGGGGATGTAGGGGGAGGGGGAACTACTAAACCTAATGGACATACCATTCAATGTAAAACCCAATGGATAACAATATTTTTATGGTCAACACCTCACAAACTCTATTACTTATTATTAAATCCAATATCTCAAGTCCTGTAGTATCCAGAATTATTATGACATGCATCATCATCATGGACATCGACATTGCCATCATCATCATCATCAATGCCATATGGTACATCAACATCATCTTGATCATCATCTGCATAATCATCATCATTGTCAGCATTAAGTACATCATCAAGACAATCATCGTCATCATTGTCATTATGGTCACTCATATGTCATTAGTGTTCTTAATCACTCATTGCCATTAAGTTTCATGTCATGTAATTGTTAAGGTCATTTATATGTCGTTACAGTCATTTCGATGATAATAGGTTCGTTTAGATGTTGTTACAAACATTTAGGTGCCATTAGAATCGATTAGGATCCAAAATTGCTACCAAATGCATAATCATCGTTGACATCCACATCGTCATCATCATCATACAATAAATCAACATCATTGTTGTCCTCGTAGTCATCATCAATATAATTGCGATAATAATGAGAAAGGATCCCTACTACCTCACAAGAATGGATGATATAGTCTTATACTTATCAAATCATATCCATATGCTCCATCATAATTATCGTAATGCATCATCGTCATGTTTTTAGGGTCAATCAAGTGCATTTAGGGTCTATCAAATGTTGTTGGGGACACTCAAATTCCATTAGAGCAATTTAGGTGACATTAAGGTAATTTACCCTTCATTATGATTAATTAAGATCCAAAAGTGCCATGATTACGATCATTTAGGTGCCACTGTGATAAATCAAGATCCAAAAGTAATATCACATGAATCATGATCATCGACATTGACAATGATATATCTGACGTTATATCAGACATTTTTTATCATAATTCCTAGCTCTAAACCCAGTGCAATTCCTAGCTTGGTTCTTTTCAAAATTTCTGGCATTATTCTAGACGCTATACCTGGCGCTATGTTGGATGTTTTCTAGGCACAATTCTTGGCTCTATACCTAGCAATATGTTGGATGTTTTTCTTGCTGAAATTCATGGCGCAATTCATGTTGCTAACCCTGGATTAATATATGGTGCTATGTTACTCATGACATTTTTTGGAAGTTATTCTAGGTGTTATATGGGATTCTTTTTCGGACACTAATTGGGATGTTAATTGAGATGCTAATTGGGTTGATAATTGTGATGATAATTGTGATGCTCATTGGGACATTAATTGGGATGCAAATTATCGTCCAAAATAGCACCAACTTTTAAAAAGGGACGATAATTGGGGTGCTAATTGGGACGCTAACTGGGACTCTAATTGGGATGCTAATTGGGACACTAATTAGGACATTAATTGGGATACTGATTAGCGACCAAAATAGCGTCAACTTTTAAAAAGGAACGCAAATAATTCCATTAAAAGTGTCATCCTATGGAAAATCGTCCACTTTGTCCAAAAAATGATGAAAAATAAACTAAAAGTGATAGTGGATGCTAAAAAGGAAGCTAAAAGAGACGCTAATCACAGGGTTTTGTTGTAGTGTTTACCTCATGAATCATGGGGAAGAAATCATAGTGTTTTATATTATTTTTTTCCTTGGAATATATATGCGAACATATGCATTATATTTTCAAGAAAATTGACATAGCAATGTTACAAGAAAGTGAATTTCTCCAAGTTATACAAATTTTCCTTAAATACAAATTACATATTCTTAAATATTAGTTTATTTCCTTTATTTTCATATTTTTACACCATATTATAATAGGATGTGCATGTACCTCTAAAAATTCCCCATCGTCAACATGTTTTTAGTTTTTTAAATTTACATTACAACTAACCTATCATAATAGGGAAGCATTAGCTTGCACTAGCCCATATGTATGTATGTATGGGATACTAACCATCACCCACTAACCTCTCCTTACTAGCAACCTCCAAATACCCTATAAATATCTATCTTTTGACTAAATATTATAGCTATAGTGACCCTAAATCAATAGGCTCCTTCTACTTTAGATGCCTTGACATGTAATTTTTTAGCCTGACCCCATGATAAGTTTTTTATTTCTCCATACCTTTCTCTTAAACTTGCTTCTACAATGTGCAATAACATGGCCATTATGATGGCACCTCATATGAATGAAAGGGACATTAAGTAGTCTAGGGTTTGTGTGAAATTGTGGTCCTCGACCATAAATTCCATAGACTCATATAGATCCAAGCTTAAGCCAACCTAAACCAATATTCAAGAAAAATTTCTCGATGGTGTAAGAAAAACATTTTCATCCAGAATCGACATGAAATTTCCCATTGAGTTACCAATAGCTTGAAAACCCTCCAGTGTCTAAAAATCTAGAGGTAAACATGGTAGATTGATCCAATTGGGGTTGGTTTCCATGAATTCTTTGTGCAGATCAAATGATGGGTGCCATTATTTTAAGATTAGCATGTATTTTTCATACATCCAACACCTATGCAAAATTTATGTGCATCCCACTCTATCTTGAAACTAAATCTCATCCATCTGCAATCTAAGAGATTAATACCCGACATATAGTTGATGAATGGATTCTAGTTATCCTTAATCCATCCCTCCAACTATACCAACCCAACCCTTCTCTCATAGAATTTTCTAACAATATATGCCATATGTTATTGGGGATTTCCATAACTCATATATATTTACTTACGACAAGCATAATGATTCCCCCATGGACCACAATATCCTTTTTTCTTATGAGATGGGTTTCTTGGAGTCAGTAATCTATAGATACAAAGATATTACAAGTCTAGTTGAGTATCAACGAACCCTTCTATAGAAACCTTGTTGAAATTAGCAAAATTTAGGCACCAGATAAACTCCCCCTTAGATATGGAGCCTGTGAAATTCAAGTTGTTGGATGGGAAATCCCAAGGTGCTCATTTCATAGGATCCCTCCGTAAGGGGGAGTCTGGTGAATATGTTTCACCATTGAAATTTGAACTCTTCACGTTTCTACCCAAGGAAGAAAACGAGGAGGGTTCACTTCCCATCGATCAATTTTACATTGATAACATAGATTTATCTAACACACACACAACGAGTCACACTTGAAAGTCATCATCGACTCATTTCCATTGTGAATCCCCAAACCCTATGAAGATCCATAAATGAGAGGCCAACATGAGGAGGATCGTACCTCCTCTATACCTTGGAGACAAGTGTTCACATACCCCTCAATGGTGATGGTTCCAACCTCATCAAAGCAAAGATGAGATCTAGACCCTCCACATCAGCCACAAATATTTGGCCTTTGACAACATGTCTTCAGAGTTGTCCACTAGTTGGACCTTTAACTCTGCACCCACCAAAACATGACAAGTCTAAGTTACCTTCCAACCCATGAAAACCCTAGCCTCCACACCATTGGTTCATTAGGATGTAGGATACAACTATTTATCACTCAATTCAACTTACTCCTATCCGAACCTAACCTAATTTACTGTATGTCCTACCATGCTACCATAGTATATTGATAACAAGTTACTTTCAAAATTTAGAAAAGGATGAGCCATGGTTATGTCCTTATATATACTATTTACTGAGTACCCAAAAAGCTCTCAAACATGCTAAAATCTAAAATCAGAAATCAATGATCTTGTCTTTTTTGTCCAACTACAAAAATAACTATGATAATTAAAAGGTACCATCTCCCACAATTAAAAAAAATACACACACTATATATATGAAAAGTATTGCTTATGTTTTTTTTATTGAGTTTTGATTGTACATTTGTCAAATTTCTAAAATATGCAAGTCTTTAATTTCTAATGCAATTTTTTTTGCCTTGTCCATTTGGAAAACAAATTGTATGGTTTATAATTATAGATGGCCTTGACCTTGTAATTTTAAGGGTTCATTGACTTTATTAATTGTCTAAAAATATAAAATTAACATTAAAATGTATGGAAAAATAGTGGAGCATAAGAACCAAGTTATGTACGAATGTATCAATTGTTTTCAATAAATTCCATCATTTTTTATATTAAATTGTTGTCTAAACATGCACATATACATGATATCTTAGAGGAAAAATAACATAACAATGTCAGAAAAAAAGTGAATTTTCTTAGGATTTTAAGGAGCATAATAATAATAACTTGTGAGAAAATAATAAGCACAAGCAAACATGAAAGATAGACACACCATATTTATGTGGAAAACCCAAAAGTTGGAAAAAACACCATAGTAGATCTATTATCTCCCTTGACTCTCTTGATCCCCTTGAGGTTAGGCTCCATATTTAGGGATGATGATTTATTCCATTCACCACTCATGAATCATGAGGAAGTACTAAAAGGGTTGTCTCAAGGCTGTTATGTGTGTGTGCGTGTGTGTAAAAATAAATTTGAAATCAATTTTTTCACAAACATTTTGTGGGTAGGAAGAAGAAGACGAAGAAGTTGAAATTTCAAATATTGGGGATCCAAGACTTGAGATTTTGAAAATAGATTTCTCATCCTTATATGACCCAGGGGTGGGGCATATATGGGGTTAAATGTATGTAATGTAACCCCAAGGAGGAATATATGGGGATAAATGTATATGGAATATGATTTCCTAATGAAGGGGTCTCATGTGCAATTAATGGATATGTATATATAAGCTAATGTAGTCATTGTTCAGGGACATGCGAAATAATTATATGAATGTCTTGAGGGTAAGTGGAGAAGGGTCTCATATTCTTTAAGGATTTATTGTGTAACTTATATTTATGATCTATATTGGAGTTTTGCTCCATGTTCAGATTGATGTGCATGGTGGCTACTCTTCTCTCTTATCATAATTTAAAGATTTCTTTTATAAAATTTGGCGCAATCCTTAAATTAGTATAAGAGAGAACCATAAACACCATGTACATCAATATAAACATGGATCACAACTCCAATATAGATAAGAAAGATAAGTTACAAAATAACTCTTTAAAGAATAGGAGATCCTTCTGCCATTATCCCTAATACATTCATATAATCATCACCTTTCCTCACCAACCCAACTAAAAAATTACTAGTTTAAAAAATAGAGTTTATCATAACATGTATTAAAATTATTAAGTGGAATTGTAATACTCACAATTTTGTTTGAAATGATTCATGTGTTTTTGTCTATTCATTCACAACATTTTTTATATGAAAAAGAAAATAGGGGGTAAATAGCCATCATTTACCATTTTATATGTCAAAATAATGTCACTTCATAAAATTAAACATCATTAATGAAGAGTGATTTTTAATCTAATCCCTCATTTAATTTGAAGTACATAGGTGTATATATATATATTATATTTCTATTTGTAATATGGAATTTTTTTTTGTCATGGTCTTGTTGTCTCAGCTTGTTAGGTAAACTTGACTCCCTCATGGTTATTTGGGCTAGTGGCATTTCGTGGCCCACGCTAATGACCCATTTATTTAGGTTAGTGGTATTTGGTGGCCCATGTTAATGACCAATTGTATTGCTTGTCAAGAAGCTTATTTAAATGTTTTTATGATAAACCTTCTTTGTCATTATGTGTTTGCTCCTTTTAATCATTATGTTTATTATGTTTTTTTTGTTTATTATGATAGGTAAAATTAAGATTCATACAAGGATGAAGATTCACAAATGTGACCATTGTCTTGTGATGGTAAACATAGTAATAATATGAGTTACAATTAACAATTAATAAAAAACTTAAATGGTTGAGATAAAAGTTCCACTCTTATCTCAAGAATTAAATTTTAATGAACTATGTTACAATGTCATGATCTTAAATATTTAAATATATTTCAATTTTCAATACACATAGTGACATTTAGTCAATCTTTGAAAGATTGAAATTGTAAATATATTTAAGCATTTAGTTAACTATTTCAATTTTCAATACACATAGTGACATTTAATCAATCTTTAAAAGTTTGAAATTGTAAATATATTTAAGCATTTAGTTAACTTTAATGTAGTAGTAGTGCATTATTTTAAATTCTCTAAAAAGTGTACTCAAAACCAATGCCTTGTGTTACTTTTTATTTTTATTTATATTAAAATGTTTAATTTTATTTTAATTTTAAAAACATAAAACTATATATTATTATATATTTTTGTTAAATGGTGCCTATTAATTTATGTGAGTGTAAATTGGAAAAACAATAAAAAAAACTAAAATTCCTTTAACAAAAAGTGAAAGTAAAATCTTTTAGTCTTATATTGATTTAAAAAATAGAAGAAAGAATATAAAACCTAAAACCAACAATGATGTACAATGGATAAAAGTGAGTGATTCAGATGTTGGTAAACTAAATGGCATTATTGATTTCAATGTTTATACAATAGACTAAGTTGTTAATTGCATTAATTTTAGTATAGTACATTTATTTCAATGATAGAATGAATAAAATCAATGATTTCATGTATTCGATAGATTTTTTTTTGGCATTGTTTTTACTGTAATGTATTGATTCATTATAATAAAATTGATTTTGTTTTGAGATTGGTATTAGAAAAAAACAACTATTAATATAAGAAAGAGATAAATGGTATGTATTTTACATGAATATCTTTTATCTAATATATTTGAAAATAAAATAAAAAAAGTCATATTATATATATAAAAATATGAAAAAAAGAAAAATTGAAAAGATCATCTTTTCAGTGCAATTGAAACATGTGAAGAGCTGGCCTCCTTGCTCATCAGTGTTGGAACCTCACGTTAACCCTTGATTTTAATGGAATATAAGGATATGTTTTTTCTAAATCAATTAAATATTGTAGATCGAATGATTGGGAGAATCGAATCACTTGGGAAAATAGATATTAAATGTATTTTCATACATACATAGAACGTTAGATTCCATAGCATATTGAGTTATACATTCAAAAGGGACTGGGTTTATGAAAATAGAGATTGGAAGTTCTCAACTTCCTTTATTTACTTATTACTACCATCCATTGGCAGTAGGTAGTTACATGCAGAAATATATTACATGGATACTGTAAAGCGTATATGAGAAGTACATGGTATAATTAGGAGGGATTTGGTTGAAAGACAGACAAACAGGAAAGCTGTGGATATATAATATAATCTGTATATATGTAAATGGATCAAGTACAGGTCATCTGGGTGCCATCGCTGAGATGCAGAGTGCAGGTGCCGGCGTCTGGTATCGCCTGTTTCACAAAACAGCAACTGCAGTACGATTGGAGTTGTTCGTCTCCGGTGGATGTGCAAGTCGTATATGACACGTCATAGCAAATTTCGGCGCAGACTATACAATAATATATCACAAATATTAACATCACATCTTTGAATCAGATCAATTGCATTCAGATTACATAATTTAAATGGGAGCCTGAGGAGGAGTATACATATTTGTAGCATACGTCTCTGACCAGTCATCACTGCATTTCCACCTTGTGCAGTGGAAACCATCATTGTGATTGTGAGAAGCAGCACAGCTACAAGCCATATTTATATTAGAGGAACCAGAATTCAAGATTCAATTCACACACAACAATATGGTAATAACAACCCTAAGTTGACACATACGTATATACATACATACATACCTAAGTTGACACATACATACATACATACCTGCTGAAATGCACAAAGTTTGCATAAAATGAAGATTTGGTTTGCACGCCATCGTATGATATGATAATCTCGCAGGCCTCACTCAGTTCACACTTCCAATCAATCAATCAAAGAACATGTACAGATCCGAGGGAGAGAAAGCTTAAGTTAGACTTATTGCAGGGATTATGCAAACGAGCCATTTATATAGAGATTTAGTTGGAGTAGAGTCGTCTACATTTTTCTTCCGTTCACATTTACATTTACATTTACAGTATGGGAGGATATGCATTCAACGAAAACATGCATGAACGGCTCAATTATTTGACCAACTAAATTAAATTGGAACCTGCCCAATTATTTGACCAACCATTGAGAAGCTGAGAGGACTTTATTATTCCAATGCAAAGCATATGACATCATAGTAAATCCATAAAACTTGTCCATATACATATATATATGATCAAAAGTCAAATTTAACGATAATGTTCTTTGAAAAACAAAATCAGAGGAGATATACTTAATCACCGAGTACAGCTTACTTGGCCTAATAATTCATACACATTTTATTTTATGTATACGATACATAAATATTTTTTTAATAAATATATAAACGATGCGAAAATCTTGTATCTTAATGCCAAAGGGATTGTGTCTCAAAGGAGAATTGGCTTCACTTACTTTGACAAAGAAAAATTTATTAGAATGCGATATTCTGGCTAGATTAGGAAGGATATTCAGTTGAATATATATATTTTATTTTAGATCAGGATGATGGTAAACGATGATCTGCCATTATCAAAATTATAAAGTTTATATTTTATATTTTAATTTTAAATTATAAATATCATGACAGACTTCGTTAATACCTTCGCTTGTACGGAGTTTTCAAAGATGCTTGATATCTAGAAATTAAAAGATTATATCTAGATACAGAAGACCTTTCCGCTGATGTCTTTATATCTAGATAGAGAAGACCTTTTTGTTTTGATAACCTTTATTCAACGTAATAACTAAGAAAATACACAAGTCCATGTTTGAATATTTTAGAGTTGCAAAAATTCTAATAACTTCTCCCACTTTTTCTTTAACCATTATCATTTTTCCTTATTCTGCTTCCCTTTCCTTTATCGTCACTTTCTATTCTAGTTTACTTCCCTTGCCTATGCCTTTTACTTCCTTGCCTATGCCTTTTCCTTACCTTTTTAGATATCTCCATTGTTAATTTTAAAGTGTTAAATTGCATTAGTATAGATCAATAACAACTAGGAAAAAAGAGCATAGATTTACCACATGAAAGAATTAAAAACTCAGCCATTGTGGAACACTCTCACACTACCAAACATTACATATGCTTAGAGGACTCAAAAGTCTTAGCAAGTGTGCCTAACTACTACAAAAGAAAAATTCTTGAGGCCATAGAGATTGAAAAATACGTGAATAATTTCAATCACGATGAAGGTTTAAGATTAAAAAAAGTTTGGAAACCTATTATTTAAAAACTAAAAAATAATTTAACCATAATCGTCGACTTTATTCACATCCAAGTGCCAAAAAAGAGTGAGAATCTCTTTGAGTCTCATGAGGATGAATTCGAAACTTGTCCAGATTAAAAAATCCTTATCGCAGATTTCCTCTCGTAAAAATATTTAAGTGTGGGATAATAATGAACACCCAGAGATCATATTCTTAATGTCTTTTTCCTTCCAATACACGTATTATAATTTCTTTTATGTATCAATAGAGATCATATTTTTTTAGATTAAATTTAGCCTCCCTACATTTTTAATAATTAATATCAAATATCCATGTTGAAATTTCTTCATCAATCCTTCACTCAAAGTTAATGCCTCTCCATATCAACCTTGTTTTCCATGGCTTCCACTTATTTTAATAATGTTCTACTAAACTACTATTGAATCCACGATATAAGAAGCTCAATATTCCGTTGCTCCCATTACATTACTATAGAGTTCTTTTATTTGTGGGTCCATCCCTAATGGGTTTCTTTCCGAGGTTCCATGGTAGTAGTCATAAAGGCCACCATTTTTAACCTGGCTTCAAAATTTCCTACTATCGCCAACATGTAATCCAAAAATTGATGGTCACCATGATACCAAATATGAATTCTAAGATCCATTCTACTATCCAAATATGTAATATATTGGATTTGAACTCTATTGTAATCATAATTCACCAAATTGCATTAATAAGTTAACAATTTAGTTATGGAGAGAGATGGTGCAACATGATTGAGTTATGACAAGCATAGATCCATCCTAAACGCGAATCTATGAAGCATCGAGAGGTATCCAATTTCTTGAGGTGTTATTTTTTTAAATGACATTTTATTTGGATTTACATTTTTATTTTATGAGCGAATATGGATTTTTTAAATTATTTTTTATTCAGTTTTCCTTTTTATTTATTTTATGAGCCAACATAATATATATATTTGGTACATAACATGAGTTTGTTATGTGTAACGTTACACATCTCCCCATATTGAATTGTAAGCACCTTGTTACTTTCGGTGCACATAATATTAGTTTGTTACGTTTATCATTAGACATCTTCCCCATACTGGATTGTAAACACCTCACTACTCTTGGTGCAATAACTCGTATCCCTCCTTCACCTCTCTATTCATCCATGCATTTTCTTTGTCATTTGTTTTCCATCCTTCCACTTACTCCTTCCAACTACTCATACGATGTGTCCATGGGCCCATGTGAAAAACACACTTTCAAAGTTATCAACATTATGACATTCATTTCAAATATTAAATTATTACAACATAGACCGAGTTTGCAAACATTATGTAAATGTTTTATAATCTAAACATATCACTTATGTTTAATGAGTAAATAATATATCCATTACTTAATTATTTTAATATAGCTTAAATAATTTAATAACTTAAAAATAATTAATTTACTATCTTACAAAAATATTATTGTCATGTAACTTATAATATTCAATTTTGAAAAAAAAAATCAATTTAGACAATATTACTACATTCTATTTCTTTGAAAACTTAAATTTTCGATAAACCAACCAATTAAATTTACTTCATAATCGCAAAATCTTTATACTTTTTATACTTTCGTTACATTCTTTGGTGTCATTCCATTGAAGATGGCCTTTGTCTTAACCAAGTAGTGTAGACTTACCCCCACCCATGTTAAAAAAAAATTAAGTATAATATGTCCTTTTGGCCAAAGTCACACTTTTTATGTTGGCCTAAAACTTATGGCCCCTAAGAGTCTATATAAAATGTTTCTCATTATTCCGTGATATATTCTATTATGATATACATGGTGATTACGTGATATATTCTATTATGATATACATAGCGATTAGTCAAATGTATATGTATATAGTAAGCCAACGTGATAGTGAGTTTATATAGATAATGTAGTAAGAATATATTTGGATTAATAAAGTCATCAAATTATATATTTATATATATATATAATAATTTATCTCAATATAAATAGATGTACTTGGATGATGTATGGGTTCGTGTTAGTGTCATAAAAAATTATGAGACACGTAATATCAACTCAATATTAATCTTTTCACTCAAATTCTTTCCTTCTATATTTTTATTTTTCTACCATGCGAGAGGTTATCAGTATCAAATTGACTCTCCACTTGAATTGACTTCTAATATTAAACATACAAATATTTCCATAGTGATTCTATTAATGAGTGAAACCTTTAAATCAAAATAAATTTATTTATCGAAATCGTAAAGACCACTTAATAAATTATTGCATTATTAAGGATAACATATGACGTATATAAGGTATTTACAAGAGAAAAACCTTTATGAGAGATAAAAAAAAAAATATGATATATTATTAATGTTAATGAAATTGTAAGAAAGTCACGAGGACTCACTTACTAAAACTATGTAAAACTATGTAAACTATGTAGTGTAATGTTTATTTATGGCATACTAAAGGATATTTCTAATTCAATTTTGTAAGAAAATAGGACTGTAGAGCAATAACAGATATACAGTTAAATCAATAAACAAGTTGCAAAACACATTAAAACATAACAGAGAGACACAGATACAACGTGGTTCACCCAAACGATGGGCTACGTCCACAAAGAAATTGCCAGTTCTTTTATTACAGTCCAAAAAGATGAAGGGATACACCCTGCAGCAAAACCGCTGCACTTCCTCTTCACACTCTCACAGTCTCTCTTCCAATACAATACAATACAATGCTCAGTTGTTTTACAATGCTTTTTTTTATAGAGGAAATAGAATGGGAAAATTCTAGGGTTAACCCAATACCATGGGTCCGCAATACTGTTGGCCAACACACATCCCAAAATTTTTTCTCAGGGCACTGCCCCAAACTCCAAGGCAAGGGGATGAGTGTACAGTACACCTGGGGTACAAACACAATTGAATAATATCTTTGGATCTGGAAGATTAGGCTCCACAACCAACAATCTCTTACTTGGAGACTGATCACAACAACTCCACTGCTACTGCACTTGCTGGACTATGCTCTGGACCTTGGACTTGGCAAATTTCTTGTTTTCACCTTCATGTTTGAAGGCAAACAGAAACTGAGTAGGAACTCAGTTTCTCTCTGGTTACTCCCTTTGTCAACATGTTTGCAAGATTCTGGCTAGTATGTATCTTTTCTAGTTTTAACAATTCTTCATCTAGAACATATCTTATGAAGTGGTACTTGAGCTGTATATGTTTAGTCCTCGAATGAAAGGATGAGTTATTTGCAAGATGAATGGCACTCTGGCTGTCACTGTACAACCTACTATTCTCCTGCTTCTTACCCAATTCTTCCATGAACCTCTGCAACCAAATCATCTCCTTACTAGCCTCTGTAGTAACAACATACTCTGCTTCCGTTGTTGAAAGTGCAACAACCTGTTGTAGTTTTGAAATCCAACTTACTGTTGTTCCACCCACAGTAAACACATACCCTGTGGTGCTCCTCCTGCTATCTTTATCACCAGCCATATCTGCATCAACATATCCTTGTAGAACAGTGTCTGAAACTCCAAAACATAATGCATGAGAAGTGGTACCTCTCAAATACCTGAGAATCCACTGTACTGCTTTCCAATGATCTTTACCTGGATTATTCATATACCTGCTCACAACTCCCACTACATGTGTAATATCTAGTCTTGTGCACACCATAGCATACATCAAGCTTCCAACCGCTGATGAATATGGAATCTTGGACATGTAATCTATCTCTTCCTATGTCTCTAGACACATATCCTTGCTTAGTTTGAAATGGCTAGCCAAAGGTGTATTGACTGGTTTTGCATTATGCATTCTAAACCTCTGCAACACCTTTTCTATGTACTCACCTTGAGACAATGTCAATTTGCGATTTTTCCTGTCTCTTGAACTATTCTCATACCAAGGATTTGCTTTGCAGCACCCAAATCCTTCATCGCAAATGATTTAGCTAGTTTTTTTT
>LPNX010198604.1:109434-132992 GCA_001517045.1 Pseudotsuga menziesii | reverse complement strand
TGCTAGTAAAACAGGAGGATCGACACAAAACCACCTTCACCTCACCTTGGGGAACATTTGAGTATTTAAGGATGCCTTTTGGTCTTTTGAATGCAGGTGCAAAATTCCAAAGAGCCATGGATTATGCTTTCAATGAGTTAATTGGGAAAATAATAGAAATCTACTAGGATGACCTTACTGTTTTTTCAAAAGAAAGATCTGACCATGTATCTCATCTCAGAAAAGTGTTTGAGAGATGTAGAAAGTTTGACATATCATTGAACCCAGCTAAGTCAACACTTGGAGTTGATAAGGGTAAGTTGCTTGGACACATCATTTCCAAAGATGGGGTCAAAATTGACCCAGAGAGAATAGAAGCTATAAAGAAAGTTTCCCTACCCCATAACAAGAAAGCCCTACAGTCCTTCAACGGTCAGATCAACTTTATAAGGAGATTCATACCAAACTTAGCAGAATTGATGAAACCTATGTAGAAGCTACTAAAGAAAGATGCTAAGTTTGAATGGGATAAAGAAGGTAAAGAAGCTTTTGCATCCATAAAAGACTGCATCTCTAGGTCTCATGTTTTGATAAGTCCTGATTACTCCAAAGACTTCCAGATTTTCTCATTTGCATCAGAAGACACAATTGCCGGAGTTTTGTTGCAGAAGAACAAAGACGGTCAAGAACAACCCATTGCATTCATGAGTAGATCCTTGCAGAATTCTGAACTTAAGTACACTACTATGGAAAAACAAGCTTATGCCCTTGTCAAATCTTTGAAACACTTCAGAACTTATATAGGTTACTCCAAAGTGGTTGGCTATGTCCCTCATTCAGCAGTAAAGGATATCTTGTCTCAACAAGATTGCCTTGGTATAAGGGGAAAGTGGGTATCAAAGATCCAGGAATATGACTTGGAGATCAAACCCACTAAATTAATCAAGGGGCAGGGACTTGCCAAGATGATGACAGAGGGAAATGAACAAGCCTTAGGTATGGTCTATCAGAACAGTTCACCAGCATCATCCATTTCAACTGGAATTCAACATCTTCAACAACGGCAATGGTATGCATACATTATATTCTACCTCCTCAACTTAACATGTCCTGATCATCTAATGGGCCACAAGAGAAGATCACTAAGATTGCAAGCCACTAAGTACTGCCTCACCCAAGAGGGATTGGGTTGGAAAAACCCAGACGGTCTTATACTTAGGTGTGTGGATGAAAAAGAATCTCAAAGACTACTGGAGGAGTTCCATTCAAGGTTTTGTGGTGGCCACTTTGCAGCCAAAACCACAGCTCACAAGATCCTTAGAGCCGGATACTATTGGCCCATATTATTTACTGATGTGCACAAGTCTGTTAGGAATTGCCAGAAGTGTCAACTATTCACAGGAAAACAGAAGCTTGCTGCACTACCCTTAAAGCCGGTAGTAATCCAGGCCCCTTTTCAGCAATGGGGTCTTGATTTCATTGGGAAATTTAAAGACAATTCAAGTAATGGTTATACTTGGATTTTAACAACGACAGATTATTTTACCAAGTGGGTAGAAGCCATACCTACTAAAGTAGCAACTGAAAAAGTGGTTATGGACTTCCTGGAAGACAAAATCATCACTAGGTTTGGGGTTCCTGCTAAGATAACCATAGATAATGACAAAGCTTTCAGTTCAGTAGCAATGTCTTCATTTTGCTTTAAATATGGCATCATCCTATCCCATTCCTCAAATTACTATCCCCAGGGAAATGGTCTGGCTGAGTCAAGCAATAAAAACTTGATGACCATCGTCAAAAAGATTGTTGGTGACAACACGAAGGCATGGGATAGTAAAATCAAGTTTGCACTTTGGGCGGATAGAATTACTAAGAAAAGTGCAACAGGAAAATCCCCTTTTGAGTTGGTTTATGACGTGAGTGTGACTTTGCCTATTCATATTTAGTTACCAGTGTATCAGACTCTGTAAGATTCAGGTTCAGATCAAGATGACTTTCAGAGTAGAATAAATGAGTTGATTGAGTTGGACGAGGTCAGAAGAAGGGTCGTTAATCAGAGTATTAAAAATCAGGATAAGGTTAAGAGGAATTTTGACAAATCATCCAAACCAAGGGTTTTTCAGAAAGGAGACACGATGTTACTTTGGGACAAACGTAGAGAAAAGCCGGGAAAGCACGGAAAGTTTGACAATTTATGGATGGGTCCTTACATTATTCATGACGTGGCGGGTGACAACTCTTTTTATCTCAGTGACATGGATGGGGAAAAGCAGAGTCTGCCTGTCAACAGACAGATTCTGAAACTACTTTTCAGTGAAAATATCTGATGCCCATGGGGGCATCTTTGTATCATCACTCTCTAAACCTCTCTTCGCACTTTATTTATTAGTTTAGTTCATTTTCTGTATATTAGTTGTAAAAAAAAAAAAAAAATCATTTTTGTATCATATACTGCTACTTATTTTGTTTCATTTGGTTATCTATATACATGTGACTGACTTATCCTAGTTTTTATGCAGGAACCAGAGATTCTAGGTTTCTCGTATGATCGATTTCCACGAAGTTTAGATCAATCACACGTCCCACAGTTGGAGCCAGATGTTACCGACTAGGCTGCACCTAGTCGGTACTTTTAGTGAGCTGCCAGTGATGAACAAGATACTTGTTCATATTCAGAGTTCAGAAGTCCTTTCAGGTCTCCATGACCGTTTTATTTTTTGTAACACATGTTCATACCTCCTTGGGGAAATTGTAAAAAATGTCCTAGCATTTAATTTTTTATAAAAGGCTTGGCTTCCCAGACTTGAGCATCAACCTGACTAGCTCATAGTGTTTTTTCCCTTGGTTATTATTGGTTGTTGAACAAACGACTAATAATTTCTGAGTTTTTCACTCACACCTCCAAAGCTGGGGTAGTCATCTTGGTGTTTCGGCCTAGGGAGGTTATTAGAGCCTTCGTGTCGGTGTTTTTCACCATGCTAGGCATTCGAATTGAGTTGTATGGACATGTACTAGGTCCCCCTAGAGTTTCGTCAATTTCCGCAAAGAATAATTTTTTTCGTTTTTTTTTGCCATTTTTTAATGGTTTAATTAAAAAACTTCAGATTGTAATAAAAGTCAGAGACGGAGTCCGTTTCTGACGTGGGGACACTCTTTTTCACACCCGGAGCGTCCACTTTACCCATGGGGCCACTTTCTACATCAGTCGGGCAGCCGAAAGAAACCACGTAAGGCATTATTTGGGCTAGAAGTGCATAAAAGTGGCTTTTAAATGTTAAAGTATGACAAAATGACACTATAGTCAAAGGTTAAAAAGTCAATTCATTATTAAAATATTGGTGAATGGATGACTTGGCATAGTGGTCCCCTTGGTCACGATTCCTAAGGAGGAAGGCGTCAAATTAATTGTGGCTGTTATATTATTTCCTTAAACAAAGTTTGGAGGTGACGCCTATGTCCAATTCACCTCTTCGCCGCGTCACTCAATGTATGGCCCACGCCTTTCCCTTTTGGTGGTTTGATTGGCTGAGTATTAACAATGTGGAGGGATTGGCAAATTAATTCTAATTCGTTCAAAGGTATGCATATGCCCACGTGAAGATTGCACGCACCACTCCAAATGTTGACGTGGTAGGTTGAATTGGTATATGTGGCAGCTCGCACTTGGGCTCGGCACCGTGACTTGAGAGATGTTGGAGAGGTGGCGCCTCCTCTGAAGTGATCTTTCAAATAAAATCAAATCACGTCCATAAGCGCCAACAAAGACTGCGACTTATCCTTAGTTCACGCCAACTCCATCTCTAGTTCTGGACGCACCCCCTGGTTTGGCAAATTTTATAAAAGCTGGTCTCTTCTCCTTTGTTCATCATCAAAGGTGGAACCTCTGCTTGTAATCTTGTAAATTTTTCTTGAAGTATTGTGAATAAAAGGCTTTGGAGGCAATTTCTGTGTGGGATCTATGGATGTTTGGATAGAGTTCACTCTACATTTGTGAGGTAACCTGTATTTGTTTTCATGCTTGCATATGTTCGGGATTAACTTGCTTTCGGAAGGAAATGGTATTTTTGTAGAGATAAAAGGTAATTCTTGTTAGGGTACTCTTTTATTGCAAGTCGAGGAAGACTATTTGATATATGTATGATTTCATGCTTGGATCTACATTGTTGTTGTAGTCTCTTTCGGTTTACACAGGTATTTTTAATCCCCATTTCTAGTGTTGATAATCTTTTACAGGAAGCTAAAGCTGGAGTATTGATGAGCGAATGTGCTCTACCTTTCCTTCAGTAAAATTGGAAAATAAGCTTTATCCCTCTGATCTTACCAAGGAGGCGTTTTCTGTCCTTTATTGCTTGCTCTCACCAGGGTTCTTTAACTTTTGATCCACAAATTTCTTAAAATTTTATTTCGGTTCCAAACGTTTCCATATTAGATCTAGCATCTAAAGTCGTATCAAAGGTAGATCTGATGTCTAAAAGTTTCTATTTCTAGTCTGCTTCAAGGGTACATTTAAAATTCTAGATCTAGTTACTTTTCCTTTTTTCCGCAAGTTAAAAAATTTGAAAATTAAAAAAGCTTGTTGAAAGAGTTTCTATGCATTTTAAAGTTTGATCTAGAAATTTGTGCTTGAGATTTGCTTGCCATTCTTCTCAAGAGGCAAGCAAAGATCCTAAGAAGGAAAGCTTTCTAGCTTACCTCACTTAGTTGTTTCCTTGTTTTTATAATCAGTTGTTACTTAGAATTTTTTTGTAAATTTTTGCATGCTGCCCAAAGACACTTCCAAAGTGTTTTTGGGCATCTTTCACTGAAATATGCTTGCTGGTTTTTAGCAGGCCCATCAAAAAAGAGAAGGAAACTTTGCCCAAAATTAGCTTTTTTCGAACATCCGGAGCTCCCAGGAGGCCTTCCCCTTAGCTGGGCCTATTTCCTTTGCATGTTGTAAGCCTTTGGATCCCAGATAACAAGGACCAAAGAGAATTCTCTGCTGAAGCATTGTAACCGACTAATAAAAAATAAGTTTGAGTAGGCTCAGTAGAGCCCGGTCCCCATCCCCCTTGGGGGATTTGTGTCGGTGTCCTTTTCTGTTTTCTTATATGCTGGTAGCGTAGTTGTCCTTTTTTATTATTCTCATTTCATGTTGTGTTTAAGAGTAACCTGAATACTTACCCACTGCGCTATACCGAAGTACCATAAGGGAAAAGATTTGAGCAGTGTAGTAATTAAAAAACAAAAAACAATTTTGTTATGCACTGCTAAGTTAAAATAAACCCCCTCGCTTTCCCGAGTACAGGTTCGTGGATAAGGGCTTGCCCGAGTACTGAATTTGGAAAGATACTGCAGGGTTTTATCTTTTTTCTAAATCAGAAAACTTGTTCTAATTAAAATAAACCAAGACTCCTTCCCCGTATGCTCTACACCGCTGCAGCTTGTCTGATCAGTTGGCTGTATCAGAAAGGGATACGAGTTACTAGATCTAATAGGAAAATCCATACAATTAATTTTCTTGAGAACTCGGGAGGTTGCAAAGAGTAATCACTACAGAGTCAGGGGGCTACTCTAAGCAGGTCTATCCTCGCCCTGTTGGACACTTGGTATTACTGCTTTAGCACTCAGTTCGAAGGGACTTGACTTGTTGGGCCAAACCCACAATTTATCCATTCCTTAATCAATTCATTTAATAATTTAAAATTTACCAACCGAGACACTGTAATACATTCACTGAGACTACACTAGCAACCTACTTTTGCAAGCACTTTTTTCATTTTGGCACTGGTCTTTTCTGTTCCTTTTTTGCATAAGTTAATCTCGCAATGTGTCATTGAATTTGGTGTATCTAATTTGAATTAAGGTGTTGCTAAGGTTAAATTGTGTTGGCAGTAATTGGTAATTTCTTAAATTCATCCATTCCATATTAAAACTCCTAGAATTAACTACTTCTCTTGTAGAGTAAAAACCTTAGATTTTACTTTTCATTAGGGTCCACCCCCCTTGGCTTCGCTAGGAGTTGGCCTAGACAGAGGAGTTGAGTATCAGGTGACAGCACTTGGCTCGAGCTTGCCCCCAAGGTCGCACCCAGTGGCTTGAAGATTTCTACCACGTTACCCGAGGTGCGAATTAGGCGGCAACACTCAGGAAAGTCAGGAGATCCTGCTTATTTAAAGAATTATATCAAAAGTTTCCCTGGTTGTGTTCCAGATGCTGTGGAACAATATATCAAAGATAAGAATATCAATTATCGAGGCCTCTCTCTAGCCCAGTTGCATAGTTACATACTAGAGACATGGCAAGAGCACTACTTGGAGAAAAGAGTCAGTAAAGACTTCAAGCGTCATCAAAGTATGTATTCATCATCCTTTTGTAAGAATGTGGCTAAGATGCCAGATTGGGGATGTGGTGCATACAATAGAGGTCACCTAGCACAAGATTGCAAATGCCATAAATCTAAACATAAGAAAGACTTCTATTCTAGTGCTCCTAGATATCATCTAGATTCAAGAAAGCCCTATAAGCATAAAAGAAAGCATGATTATGAAGTTTCCAAGAGATACAGCAAACAACCTCATAAGAAGTTTGTTAAAAGGAGACCAGACATAAATGATAAGGAAACATGCTTCATCTGCGGCCAGAAGGGCCATTGGGCAAATAAATGTCTAAAAAGAAGTCAAAACCAAGGCTTGCTGCCTTGTGTGCCCAGTTAGATCCTCGATGGTGGGATCTACATTCTAGTTCCGACACTGAATCACCCTCTGGTGAAATAATCTTCTTACCTTCTGATGCATCAACTGCATCCAATGAATTTGAGTCAGATAACGACACAACTGCTCTTAAAAAATTTCCTTCTTATTCGTCCTCTTCAGAGTCCAATTCATCACCAAATTTGGGAGGGTTCGAGCCTCTAGAGTATGATTTCTCGTTGTATAGGTTTTCTGTAAATACACCACAAAACATTGAAAAACAAATCGCAGCCATAGATTTGCAATTGTCTGAAACTCCTGCCTTTGAATATATGTTGAGAGCATCTTTGAAAGATGAAAAGAAGAAATTGCTCAAAATGCTTGAGCAAAATAAAGGCAAAGGTAAGGTAAGTTTTGTGAATCCTGCTCAGTATAATCCTGCTGAACTCTATAAAAGCTACCTAGATGGTCATGAAAGTAGGCAGTGCTATAGGAAAGATAAAGAGCAAATGCTCCGACTGCAAATCAAAGAGAAGCAGCAGCAGCTCAAAGCTTGGTAACAGAAATTGAAGATTTAAAGCGTATGGTTAAAATCATACAGATTGAAAGGGATCAATCGTCTGATGAAGAACTAAGCAAGCATTACAACCAAGCTATGGAAAGCCCAGAAAAGAGAGAACCTTCTTCTGATATTACTTTAGGAATGCTCCCTGGTCCAAAGATGTTTATATGAATCGAGTTATGTCCTAGTGAGTTCAAACCATATCTTTTTAGATTGTATGCTTGATTCCGGTTGTCAAGTATACCTAGCAAAGGGTTCAGCTCTCCCTTCATTCTATTGGGAAAACACTACAAACCGTGGGACAACCATTGAAGGAACTCTAGTCCCCCTTGCTACAAAAGCTAAAAATTTCCCAATAAAGCTAAATAAAACTTCTGATGCAATAACCTGGTACAGATTGGATGAAATTAAGGAAGATTGCATTCTAGGTTCAAAATTTTTGTCGAGAGTTAGTCCTTTTTATTTTGATACCCAGAAAATGTTATTTTCCTGTGTTATTAATAATTGTACAGTCGAGCTTCCTCTTTTCTTTAATCCTAGTCCGAAATGTCAATATTTTATACAAAAGCCTGTACAGAAAGTCAATCCTGCTCAGTTGATGAAAATGGATCGTTGTATAGCCTTTTCTGACATCCATGGAGACAAAGCTCTTGTAGATATCACTGCAAAATTGGTTAAAGGCTGTTGCTCAGAAAGCCCAAATGCTTTTTGGACAAGATAGAAATATTTTGTCTCCTTGCCATTTGATCCATTGCAGAAGATTAAACCAATGAAAGCTTCTGCTCGTCTCATATCCCCCTCAGAAAGAGATTTATGTGCCTCAGAGATCAAAGAACTTCTAGCCAAAGCCCTGATAGAACCTTCTAAGAGCTCTTGGGCTTGCCGAGCCTTTGTCGTAAACAAACACTCTGAGATAAAGTGGGGAAAGCCGAGGCTTGTTGTGAATTATAAGCCTCTCAGTGTTGTTCTTTAGAAAGTTCGGTACCCTCTACCGGACAAAGCCAGCCTGCTGCAAAGAATTGTTGGTTGCACAATATTAAGTAAGTTTGATTTGAAATCAGGATTCTATCAAATTGGTATTGATGCAAAGCACTGTTTTAAAACAACATTTGTTGTTCCACATGGTCAGTACCAGTGGAAGGTTTTACCATTTGGAATCAATAACGCTCCATCAGAATTTTAGAAGCGCATGGCGGATATTTTTAGGGAAAAGCAGTGGGAACTTGTGTTCATTGATGATATTCTGATCTGTTCTAAAAACCTGCAAGAACACCTAAAGTATTTACAGGTGTTTTATGATTTGGTTTTTAAGCATGGGTTAGTCATGTCTCAAAGCAAGATGGAGATAGGTAAGATAGAAATGGAATTTCTTGGATTTAAGATCTAAAGAGGACAAGTCATCTTACAAAAGCATGTCCTCAACGTCTTCAGTCATTTCCCTGATCAGATCCTTGATAAAACTCAGTTGCAGAGATTCCTTGGTAGTCTCAATTACATCATACCTTTTTACAAAGGTTAGGCCACTGATATTCATCTCCTTCAACAAGGATTAAAGAAGAATCCTGTAAAGTGGTCATCGGAGATGACTTTGGCTGTTCAGCATATCAAAGCCAAAGTGTTGGATTTTCCTCCTCTTTCCTTACCTCAGGGTTCAAGACAACTCATCATTGAGACAGACACTTCTTCCCACACTTGGGGTGGAGTTTTACTTGAGCTCATGGAAGGCAAAGAACATGTGTGTGGTTATGGTTTGGGTTCCTTCAAAGCAGCAGAACTCAACTATCCATCCAACCACAAAGAGATCTTGGCTGTTAAGAAGACAATCCATCATTTTATTTTATTTTTTAAACCAGTTAGATTTGTTATTAGAACATATCTGAAAATAATGCCTGGTATTTTTAAGAATGAAAATTTAATGGCAGAGAATAGTAGTCACATTTTGAAATGGTTTATTTGGCTTAGTAATTTTGATTTTGATATTGTGTATAAGCCAGGTTATCTCAATTGTCTTTCTGACATGCTCACTAGAGAACATCCTAAAGAAACTGCTCCTACTCAGCATGTTCACATCTGGTGCCTCTAGTTCCAGTGCAGATCGTGGTAAAGCACCGCTATATCAACCAAGGAATGGCTTATTCTTAAAGCCTTAGGATGAGTCATTCTCAGAGGCAGAACGAAGACAACTCCTAGATTATGCATTAAGGAAAGAAGCTGAAAGGTATTTTGACCTTACTCTTGTAAAGCAAATTGAAGCCTCTCCATTAAAATTATAGATAATGGAAAGATGGGAGAGAGATGCATATAGAAATTTTGAGAATGCTCAAGAAAAGCTTAAAGGTTGCAGAGAGCTTTGGATAGACTGCAACAAAGAGAAAAATGGTCCGGTTTGGTATGTGGATATTGGGGATGGAAATTTAACATGGACATCCTAGAATTTAATCCTTCAGTTTTGTAGAGAGCAGCGTAAAATAATCATTTGTGCAGACCCAACTAACCTCAGACATAATGCATGGTCTGGTTGGACGGAAGTCTTACTAGACAAGTTTTGTCCAAGAACGGAATGGGTGAACCGTCGTGCCAATTTCATACTTCATATGAAAGCTGGCATTGAAGTGGCCAACAGAGAGCATCAATGGTTTAAATTTATGCTCCATCAGCAAGGCAGACACTACACGCGGCCAGAGCATACAATGTACACCTCTCAAAAGTATATCAAGCGCGATGCTCAAGGGTAGAGAATTGACTCAAAGGTGCATATGAAAAGAATCCCTTTAAACTTTCGGGTGGAGTCATTATTCCAGGGGGAATTCCTTTGTGAATCCAATGCAATCTTCCACGGATCAGATATTGAAAGATGCTTCAGTCCTTATTTGTACCCATTGACCCAGTTTGAAGGGCACCCGCCAAACATAGATGACTTCAAGGACTATGACTCAGATACTTCAGAATGGGACTGTCCTTGCGGTGGAATAGACCTTGGATATGGACGTGAAGTCTACATTTATCGACAGGGTAGAGACCCATACGACTAAATTGAAAGCTGTGGTGGGGCTTTGAAGACCGTCATGGGCCGGTTTTGCTCCACTGTGTTTTATTCTGACTTTGTACTAATTAGGAAGAGTCGGTCATAATGAAGATTCCGGGTCCCCACATGTCTACGGACTCCAAGGGATGAGATAATGACGATGGTTATCCCTACCTGTCACCCCAGATGATTTCCTTTTCACTTATTAGTGCCAGTCTTTAGTCATCGGGCAACCGGCTAATATTGTATAAATAAGGGCCTCAGGCCTCATTGAAGCAAACGAAATTTTTTGGGTTGCTCATGTGTTGAGCTTAGTTGAGTCTGAAGTATTATGCTCTACGAGTTGCTCCCAAGAGTATAACATCGCATCAGAAATCTTCAAGTCTATAAATGTCTACATATTAGCTAAGTATTGTGAGTATGTCTGTAGTGATGAGCTTCGCCCTTCGAAGTCGATCTACATGTCTTTGAAGTATTTGTAATTATTGGATTAAGAAGAAAATAGTTGTTTTCGATCCATATGATTATGGATAGTTAGGTTGTTGAAAATTGTCATATGAGTTTATTTATTTTTAAATTTTTAAAATAGTTTATATTTATAAATAAACTTGTGATATTGAAAACATTTATTTCAATTGATTTTGAAGGTTTTGAATTAAATTTGATATATGAAAGTTTATAATTTTTATTAAATAGTTTTAAACATTATATTTAAATGAATATATAAAAGTAATGAATAATAATAATAATGGAAGAATTAATTTATATATTAATTTTATTTTTAAAGTATAATTATTTGTAATTAATAATATTTAAGTGATAATTATTTGTAATTAATAATATTTAATTATATGTAATTGATAATATTTAGTAACTAGCATAACCATTTAATTTGTGGTCGGTGAATATCAATAGAGTGCAATCAAGAAATTATAAGTTATCCGTGCATCAACTATAAGTACACCCCAAACATTACCCATGCATTCTTGCATCAAGTAGTGTTGGTTATCCATTCATGAGCTACAAGTTATCTATGCATAAGCTACAATTGATCTATTCATCGTTATCAATTTTTTTTATTCTATTTTTTTTATAATTGTTTATTTCGAATTTAGAACGATTTCCATATAATCAATGACACTACACTTGTCTCATCCTCCTCGTGCAATCCTAGAAAAGCATAGATGGTATTTCATCCCAAAATTCAACTAGCACAACCACTTAACTTTGGCTAGTGAACATCGATTGGTCACAAGTTAAGTGTCACTAATAATTTATCAGTTACTTGTTCTTGCCTTATTCTAGTTAAATGAGTTATCTCTCACAAACTACGAGTAATCCACCCATAAGCTAGGAGTTATACACGCATCAATTATTTTTCATATTATTTATTTAACAAATTTTTATTTTGAATTTGTAACAATTGCCATACAGTCAATATGGAGTACACTTGATCTAGAAAAAGCATAGGTGTTTGTCCACCCCAAAATCTCAAATAAAAACAACTATATGTATAAAGATATAAACATCTATGGACATAATTATTTGTAATTAATAAAATTCAATTATATGTAATTGATAATATCTAGTTTGGATATTATGATATAATGGAAATTATAATATCATAAATATTTGTATAATTTAAATATTTATTATTAAAATTAATTTTTTAATTAGATTGAAAATATATAAATAAATGTGGTATATTTAATTAAGAATTTTAGATATTTTTAATTAATCAAAATAATTTATTTTTATATACTATTTTTTTACATTTTAACTTTATTTATATAACCATCACCCAATCATATGAATTTATGTTTTATTTAACCTAATTAAATCTCATTGACATTGCCATATTTATCGATAAATAACTAGCACAACCACTTAATTTATGGATTTGTGGTTGGTGAAGGTTGATAGACCGCAAGTTAAGTACCATGAAACTAGCATAGCCACTCAACTTGTGGCAGGTGAACACCGATAGGCAACATTGCACATAATCATGCCACATAGTGCAGTTATCACATGAGTTCAAAGGAGTTTATTAGGAGTTCAAAGGAGTTTTTAGGAGTTCTACTCTAACACGAATTGCATATTAGCTCAACTTTAGCTGCAAAATGGAGTTTGACTAAACCTTGTGCGCATTAGCTCAAGCTGCTAGATGGACTTCCACTGTCACAAGGACTACACATTACCATGCCATTAAGTGTAGTTATCATATGTGCTATTTTCGATTTTTTTAATTATTTATTACGAATTTTGAACGATGGCCATATAATCAATCTAGATAGTACACTTGTCTCATTCTCCTGGAATCTAGGAAAAACATAGATGGCATTCCACCCCAAAATTCTAAGATATAAACGCCTATCGACGTAATTATACATTATACATGCATCAAATACTAGTCCACCCCAAATTATACATTATCCATGTATTTATGCATGAGCTAGATTATTCATTTATCAACCATCAATTATTTTTTATCTTCTTTTTTATCTCTCACATTCTTCTACTTATCTGCCATGAACTGCATAACCATTCATTAGCTACAAGGTATCCATGCATAAGCTACCGGGAACATAGAATCAATTTGGACAATACACTTGTCTCATCCTTGTGCAATCGTGAAAAAGCATAGGGCGTAATCTACCCCAAATTCTAAAATAGAAAAGCGTAATTAATATTCTCTAGTTTAAAGGATAATAACAAGTTCTATGGTATATGATAAACCTTATTAAAAAACATTTTCATGTAAATTAATATTTTATGGTTATAAATAGTAAAATAAAAAATAACATTTAATGTTATCGATTTTATGAATTTTTTTATAAATGTCAAACTCAAACAACATAAACCTCTAAACATGCCTAAGTTATATATAATATAAATAAAAAGAAATTCTAAATGTCAATTAAAACATGGTTATAAAAATTGTACTTATGTTATTCATATTGAATAAAAAAGTACATAAACAATCCCTTTAGTATCTTAAGACTAAATATCTTCAATATGATATTTAGTTAAAAACATTATATCCCCTTCTTTATTTAAGGTAATAAAATTTTAATTAAAAAATAATAATTGAAGTTGAACAATTAAAATAACTCAACTATTAAGTGCGTCTTATGCAATAATGCAACATGTGGCTTCTTAGTCACAAATGCTTTGAACCCACCTCCCGTAAAGCAAGGATTCATTGCATGTTAATTCAACTCATCGCTTACCACGATGCCAGATGGATGAGTGTGATAGGGTGAATGGATTAACTACACATCAAATTACCTCCACTCTTTGTGCCGACGCTGCCAGAATGAGGGTTTACTCAGCATGTCATGCAGACTGCACATTAGCTCGACTCCCAACTGCTAGATGGAGGAATTTATTAGAAGTTTGGAGGAGTTTATTAGGAGGTAGACTGTTACACGAATTGCACATTATCTCGACTCCAAATGGATTTCGACTAAATCTTGTGCATATTAGCTCGACTCCCAGCTATTAGATGGACTTCAAATGTAACATGGATTGCACATTACCATTCCACTAAATGCAGATATCACGAGTTCAAAGGCATTTATTAGGATTTTGACTATCACACGAACTACAAATTAGCTCAAATCCGAGCTGCAAATGGAATTCAACTAAGCATTTTTTGGAATTTTGGAGAAAATTACAAATTGGGCAAAATTTGAGCTTAACTAGTCATGACTCTAGAGGGTTCCAACTTTCACCAAATGGTCCTGAATTTGAAAGGAAATGGTATGGTGAGCCTTAAAACATATCAAGGTGGTTTATGGACACTTTTTATTTGACTTTAGACCTCTAAAACCTTGTTTGGGGCTCATGACAAAAAGGCCAAAATTACTAGGAAATTGTGATGACATCCCCCAAGGGTGTAGGCCAACTGGGCTTCCCAAATCATGTACGAACTTCGAAAATTTGTAAGCAGAGTATGGGGACTGATATAAGACCTAATGGACTATAGTTACACATGGTTATTAGTTCTGAAAACTGGTTATATAGTTCCACATTCTTTTGATAACTTTTAGTGAAATTGCTTATGGAGGAAATTTCATAACTAGCTCAATTTTGACATATGAAAGGTAGAGTTAAAGGCTCAGATCGGGATGTGACATATAGAGACCATATACAACATAAAAATTTCTGCCCAAAAAGTATTAAACACCATAAAAATCCCTTCATACAAGTATTGTATACAATGCATTCAGTATAGGAGTCAAATACATGAAAACTAGTGAATTAGTAGCATGGAATTGCAAGAGTTTCACATATGGATTTCTTGGATTTCGACCCACCGAGCATAGGGACATGAGATTACAGAGTAACACATCATATATGGTTTTCACAACATCATCAAAATAATAGAGAATCCCTCATACAAACATGATACAAGACTCCTTCAAGATTGAAGACAAAGTCATGGAAAATAGTGATTCAATGGCATGGGAATGCAAGCTTTTCACACATGAGTTTATTGGATTTTGAGCCACAAAGAATATGGACATGAAATTACAGAGTAATACATCATATATGTGTGTCACATCATCATCCAAATCATATAATATCCGTCACACAAATTTGGTATAAAACTACTTTAAGATTGAAGCCAAAATCCATGAAAACTAGTGATACAATGGCATGAGAATGCAAGCTTTTCACACAGGAGTTTCTTGGATTTCAAGATGAATAGCATATGGGAATGAAATTAAAGAGTTTTACATAATATATGGCTTCTCCAACATCCTGAAACTCATAGAAAATTCCTCATACAAATCTGATATAAAACTACTTCAATATTGAAGCCAAATCCATCAAAACTAGTTATTCAAGAGCATGGGGAATGCAAGACTTTCATACATGTATTTCTGAGATTTCAACTTACATAGAATATGGACATGAGATTACAGAGCCATACATCATATATCAAAGCTTTGGAATCAACTATAATCAGCAAAGTGCGAGTACCACTCCAACAAGGGCGTCATCAACATGAGTCTGTGGGAGAATGGAGAAGAAGGAATGAGAGAATAGGGGGATAGATGAGAATTAGACTATATGGACCTTAAAACCACAACTAAAATTCCTTCATTAAGGTCCAATGAGAGTTATAAATGGCCTCTCCATCAACCAACTTGGAAAGGAATCCAGCTCCCTTGAAATTGGTTCACAAGCAGAGAGAGTGAACTCTCACTGTGCAATGGACAAGCAAAAGCTCTCCAAAATGCCAAAGGCTAATTAAAAAATGATAAAAATATATCCTCCTTCCTCATGAAATCCTTTTATTAACTTCATGAGGCCTCCTAAGGTCGAATTTCCCTCCATGGGATTCCTCCAACTCATCTTAGTGGTTTAGTAACTCTCATGACACATGTCTTCCTCTTCATGCTCCCATTCTTTCCCCAATTCGAATGGCTCCCTCTAATTCCCAAATTCGACCTTTTGGTGTCTATTTTTAGCTTTGTCAAGTCAGATTTGTCATATGTTTGCAATCAGGTCTGAATTTGTCATACTTGTCATAGAATCTTTCATCATTTGTCGTCATAGAATCTTTCATCATTTGTTGACATAGAATGCATTGAATCTCCTTCCAAGTGGCACGTCTTGTCTTCTAGTCTCTTCCTCTTCCATGGGATTTACTATCATTTACCGATTTGAATTACTTAGCTCATTATATGACATTTTACACCACATCACCCTCAAATAACGTTACATTACCCATGTGTTCGAATTTGGATGAAGATAATGCCAAGCGTGTGGGGAATCTAGTCATCCAAAGGCTCCACAAACTTCCAAGTGTCTTCATGAACCCATGCCACCTTATTTTCTTAGAATTTATCATTTATGTAACCCATTTAAATGTGAATATGGTAAACTAAAGTCCTTTTGGGTTTCATAGTCCCTTATTACAAAATTTATGTCTCCATCTCAACCTAGGGAACTAGTAGGTTGGTGGTACATTATTTGCAACTAGTCTTATTTGGAAATTATTTAATTGGGGACATGACAACCTATTGAGGCCTGGAAAATTGTAGGCAAGAACAGCAAGGGATTCTCCCCAGTCAACGTTCCCAACTAGCCTGTGACTGTTTGGTATGGGGAATCCGTCCGGTTTACGGTCCGGCTACCATAGGTCAAGTAAAACAAATTAAAAGGTTTTACCGGTTACGGCCCGGTCCACCGTATATATTTTTGTGTTTTTAACTTTAAGTATGATATGCAAGTGCCTATCTAAAATGCAGATTGATAAAGAATACGAGGAGCGGTCACAATGTGATGCGCAGGTTCTTACCTCTCATCTTAGACTCTCTCACATCTTAACCAAACACAACAGGAAAAACTAACTAAGCTGTCCCTAGGGAGTGAGATTATCATTTAATGAGTAATGTAATACTATTCATGCATTAAGAAAAGTCACAGGTAGCTGTTCATTGATTCAAAACACATAAACATGAATAGATGGATGAACAAGAAGATAGCTCATTGTCTGTGAAAACATTCATTGCTCATAGTGAAAATTATTATAAAATAAACCAGAGAACATTCATAAAATAACATAGGCTCAACAAGTTAGAACAATCTCACAGTTAATGAATAAAAGTTGAAAACGAAATACTGTACACTGACTGCTGAATGAGCCACTTCATCTTTCAAGATCTGTGCATCCAGGACCTTGACTTGTTGGATCCTTTGCTCATCCTCTTGATATCTATTCTGTAAAATTTCTATGAACGACTGATGTTCTGGAAATGCATCTAATCTTTGCTTAGCAGTCACCTGGCATCGGTTGTAAGTGACCAGTAGCCTTCTGCAATACTCGGTGCAAGTTCCTCTCATTTTCTTTACAGCCTTCTTGAACTCTTATGCTGTGTTTATTGCAAATTCCAACAAGTCATAATCCTAATTTAAGCCTTGCTGATCCTTTGTGGGTAAGTCTGCCGGAATCTCCTCATTGGCCTCCATCCTTCCTATCCTTCCCGTCAGGACTTCCAAAATGTCCTGAGACCTATCTACAAAATACAAGGTGGTTTCCAAAATTTCTTCCAATCTGTTATCCACCTGCAAAAATTTGCATCTTTCCTCTTCTATGGATACCTGCAACTAGTGCATTTTGCTTCTTTGTGTTAAGGCATGCTCTTTGAAAGGCTGGATACTAGTTTGTTGTTCCTTAGCCTCTTTCAAAGATGCCGCTAGTGAAGCAATTTGTCCCTTAAACTCTGCTACTTATATGTGAAACGGTTTTTCTGTCTCCTCCATGGTATCCCTTTGTGTTTCCAGTTCCCCAACTTTGCTTTAAAGTTGGTCTCTTTCTGTCTTAAGGTTTTCACATGTTGTTTTCAGTCCATCCCTTTCTATCTTTAGCTCCTGATAATCCTGCTGCGCTTTTGCTAGGCTATCCTAAGCATCTCTCCTTGTCTTTTCAATGGTGACTTCCAAAGACATCTTGTCTGCTTGGAGGGATTGAAGCTCTGCTTTGAAGATTTCACTTCATTATGCATGTCTTCAAACTTTCTCTTCAATTTGTTGCTTTCATCCCTCTCCTTCCTCAGAGTGTCCTTTAATTGGGCAGCATTTTTTCTTGATTGCTCAAGATCTGTCATTATTCAATCTACATTATCTTCAGAGGCATGGATTAATGTTGCTCTAGCTCGGATTGTCAGCCTTGGGTCCTTGTCTGTCCCATGTACCAAGGTTTTATCAGTGACCATCATCCCCGATTGTCCACCGGTCTCCACCTTTTTCTCTGTTCTTTTCACAATTCTCTTCTTTTCTCTGTCATAAAAAATGGTACTGAAATCTGGGACTTCTTCCTCTTTCTTCTGTTCAAAAGGTATTAGCTTTAATCCAGAAACAACAACCTGCCCTATATTGCTACGAGCAGTTGCAGCAGGCTCTTGAGGCTGAGGACAATCCTGATCTTGCACTTCTTGAGTGTCTGCGGGATCAGAAGTTTGTTGATCTATTGCGGACCCTGTCAGTTTCATACTTTCAACCTCCTTCTTTTTTAGCTCTTCATCCTCTTTCTTTTTTCTTTCTTCTTCTTCCTTCTTGGCAGCTTCTTCTTCATTCTTTGCTGCTTCTTGTTCAGCTTTGTTCCTTTCCTCTTCTTCACTCTTAAGCCAACTCTTGGCCTCTTGTGCTCGTCTCCTAGCATCTTCTTCTCTTTTCTTGGCCTCCTCTTCATCAGCTTTCTTCTGCTCACCTTGGCCCTTACCACCTTTAGTGGTGATCTTCTTTTTAATGCAATCATATTTTCTGCATTTCTGAAAGTTTCTTCATCCTTATCCCAATGGTTTGTATATTCAAAATGCACATTGGCTTCCTTGCAATGTTCCGCAACTTTGTTATGAGAATCATTTCTATGGAAGTTCATTTCCACAAAGTGGAAATGCTCCAATTCCTGTACAAACTCATCAGCTTTTTTAACTTTTGAAAACTTATAGCTTCCCAGTCTGAAAGGTATGGGAGGATAAGTTGCCTTCTTGTGCTCGAACAAAAAACTCCTTATACCATCCAAGAAAACCTGTCGGACTGCTTCTTTATGCACCACAAAATCCGTGGCATACTTGGGGAGCAACGCAGGTGCCCTGGAGCAACCATAAATTCTAATATACATCCCCTCATCGGTCAAATAATAATTAGCATACTCCTTAATGAATTTCAATGCCTCTTCAGACATACAATTGCATTCTTTCAAGAAAATCATCGTATACCAGGGCATAATAAATTGTTCACAAATTTCTTTATAATGACTGTAATATTTGTGTGCCCATAACAACTTGTAGGCTGTGTACACAGGGGTTCTGTCCCTGTCCCACATGCACCTTAGGTTTGGAAATGACTAGGTGCATAGTATACAATCTATTAATATGGAGCTCATGTAGAACTCAGATTTTTTCTGAGACACCCCTCCCAGAGTTGAAGCAATGCAAGCTGAGAGACTATTGGACACAATGTTCACCCAATTGAATACAATCCCTTGGGTGGCTACACTGAAGATAATAGGAACCCATCCTATCTTAAAACTTTTATCGTGGGCCCTCCCAAAAATTTTGTTCAGCATTAACGCAATAAACCTATAAGGGGTTCTTAGAGTAGCTGTGTCATATTCTCCTGATGGCCTGGTTCGAAAATTCTTACCAGGTATCATCATTCTTTTTACTGTTTCAACCAGGTCTAGGTTAATCTCCTTCAACCAATATTCAGTTAGGTAAACCTGGGATTCTGGTAGGTGATAAGCTAATGATACATAACCAGGGTTGTAAGCAGCATAGCCCTGCTTAGCAGTATTGGCCAGAATCACAGTAGTCACATCTGCCCTAGGCAGAATCCATCCAATCACTTCTGGGCATGGGAAAATCTCAGGCCTGGTAGCTATCTTCATCAAGACAGATCTTTCAATGTTGGCATATATTGTTAATTCTTCAAACCTGGTATCAGGTACTTCCTGGTTTGAAATCAGTCTATAAATATCGCCCCACTTGTAGTCAGGTTCCACCCCGGTGGTGGCTCTAGTATCTTCATAAATGTACTCAACCTTTGTAATAATTTCCACCTCAGGTTACCCTTCAGCAATGGGAGCTTTCTTTTTCTGTCTTTTCGACATCTCGTCTTAGGAAAAGGTGCCCTGTCACAAAACAAAATGCCTTTAGGCTTTTCTTTTTGAGCTGTTAACCAGTATTCAAAGAATGAAGAAAAACTGTATAAGCATTTACCTCGGCCATATTTTCCATAGCTAAATATATGTAGATACAAAACCAGGGCTAACTAGCAAATACTTCTACAAAAAGATAGGTCCTGAAAATCCTAAGTCATGCCCGCGATTAAAATCAAACACTATTGACAAAATGCATCATAACCTCGCTAACATCGTAAACCTTTAACGACGATCCTAAACATGACACTATGTGAAGTAAAACCAGTCTGATCAAACGAAAACCCTCGGCGTCTTCAACGAAAATAATCCTAAAAGCAAAAGCATCAACCCCAGTAGAATGCGTTCTAACTGCTTGCTAAAAAATAAATCCCCTCAATGAGGCTTATTCTTGAAAACGTGACCCTGTCCAGAACACGCGGGCAACCAACAATTGAAGCTCAAACCCTCCGACGTCCTAAACAAAACCAGGGTAAATGCCTATAGACTGCAAAAGGAAAGAATTTTTTTTCCCTAGATGGCCATACGCAACCCCAAAAAAACCAGTGCAGACAGCGTAACGCTCGTCTGCACTAGTTTCCTAAACAATCGGATAAGGTTCGAAAACTCATAATGGCTCTACAATAATCACCCAGAAAAAATGAGAAAAACACCCTCCGACCGCTAACTGTCAAAGTGAACCACCATCTATGCTGATAAACCTATACACATACGCCCATCGACCACGGCGGGACAAACCTAGCCAAAGGATGAGACCCTAGTTCGAAAAGCTCAAAAGAAAGGGCAAAATAGTGGTTGGCCTACATGGCAATGAGCTGTGCAGTCGACAAGGAGAATCTGAAAGCTTCCACGACAACACAACCCACGAACGAGCTCCCGACAGCTGGTACGAAAGCACAGTTCAGATCGACAAGGACAGTGTAGGCACAAAAATCATATGGATAATAATAGAATAATGCCCCATCCCGCGTATATATATATCCTTGTAAAAAACACACGGCGGGAAAACATTGCAAATCGGGCGATGGGACAACTATGGCATCAACGATCATCCTGCTACAAAGCCGCAACGACGGGCGACGGAGATACTATGAGCTCCGCAGTATAATGAAAACTGTTGGTAAAACACACACTAAACCTCAACATCGGAGCCCAAATGACTATAGCCTCGGACTATTAGCATGTTAAAATGCCACAACGACGGAAGCCACAAAGACAAGAGGTTCCGCAGACTAGTCAAAATCGGAAGAAAATAGAACTAACGTTAAGCGAACCGTTAGCAAAATAGATCATGAACATTGGCGAAAGAAAAAATATAAGGTGGAAGCTTAGTCTGCTCCAGAGCCTCAACGGCGGAACGCCAATAGACTAAGACTTTTGCGAAAACGAGACTGACGACGATCGGTCAAACAAAAACTTAACCTCAATTCAAAAGTCCAAAACAGTGCCAACAGCGACAAGAAAAAAAGTAGAAAAGCAAACCGCGGGATCGGGAAAGGTCAAAACTTTCGTCGTGATGCTTTTCAAATTGCCATTCGAAACGACGGCAATGCAACGTACTAGCGCTCCGATGGTGACAAAACAAAAACGCCGAAAATAAAACAAAGCGCATCAGCTAAAGACACGATTTTGGATCGTGTCGTTTGCTATTTAGCCTCTGCAACGGCGACTGCGTGGGTGACTACGGCCCCGATTCACAGTTCAAACAATTTTTGACATCGAAATAAGAAATCACCCTTAAGTCAAAACCTCAAGTCAAATGTCAGCACCAGCATAGAAACATATTCAATCAATCCCAACAAACTAAGCAAGACAATATTTAAAAGGAGGGTCCCAATTTTTAGAAATTTGGGAAATAGTTACAGCTGCAACACAACCTTGTGCACATTATCTCGACTCTCAAGTGCTAGATGGAGTTCCACTGTCACACGACTACACATTACCATGTCATCAAGCGTAATTATCACATGAGTTATTTTCGATTTTTTTATAATTTTTTATTACAAATTTTCAATGACGAACATAGAATCAATCTAGACAATACACTTGTCCCATTCTCCTATAATCTAGGAAAAGCATAGATGGTATTCCACCCCAAAATTCCAAGATATTAAAGACTATCATTATATTTATTAATTTATTAATTTTGAGTATGGGGAGGCAGGTGTGGGAGGGGTCATCTTTAACCTTAGAGGACAAATTGTGAAGACTTTGGCTTGGGGCCTCGGAACCAAGACAAACAACGAAGTGGAATGGTTGGAGCTCCTACATGGCCTAGAAATGATAGACTGGGGATCCATCTCAATCTTGTCATCTTTGGGGACTCTTGACAATTCATCCTAAATATGCGCTCGAGCTATTTTGCAGGATCCATCAATTGCAAAAAAATCTACGATAGGATATCCCACCTAAACCTCCCCCCTCGCATCACCTATTATCACATCCTCAGATCGAATAGCGCTCTCGCTGATAGCTTTTCCAACAAAGGGGATTCCCTACCTCAAGGTTCATTGGTTTATAATGACCAAGGGGTCACCCACAATTTCATCCCCTAAGCCTTCCCCCCTTTTTTGCACTCATCCCTTCCCTCCATGGGTCACTTCGCCTCGTCCAGCATGCCCCTCCTCGTCCGACTTAGTGCCCTTTACACTGATATGTGGCCTCCTCCGCTGTTGTGCCTTAACTCCCTGTCCTTCTTCACGGTGCGAGCCAGCTTCTCCCACACTTACAACATGGGTCCTCGCCCCCATTTGAACGCCTCTCCCCTCCCTCATTCGCATTTGGATCCCACCATCGAAGGCTCTGAACTCTCTCCTGCAGGTTCTACTTTTGATTGCTCTACGTCTACTATTGGAAGGTCCGCTACTAACAACATATTAGCCAACGACGAAGGACCAATTGTTGTCAACATCTTGCACAGTGTCAAAGGTTTTGCTACCGGAAGCTTTGCGCATCTTTTCGACATCCACTCTTCTGCAACTCCATCGATAATTCAGGTTTCGACCTCGGTTATCTCTTCTCGGTTTGCAAGCCTTTCAATGGAAAACAAGGGTTCTGGTTTGGGGTATTCTACCCTTAAGGCAGGTCAGGAGGACCTCAAGCTCCAAATCCATGGTCTTTCATATTTCGTTGCAGTCAGCGTCGAGGACAACATGAATATGGCTTTTGATGTAAAGGACTTGGTTTTTGACGTCAGGTTCTTGTCATACAAGACTAGCTTCCATGACTACCGCATAGATGACCATGACAGAGATCTTAAAGAGTTGATGGGAACGGTAAATTTCAACAAGGAAGATCTGCAGAAGCTAGTCCAAATGAATCAATGCAGCCATTGTCAAGACCATCCTGGTGGAGCAGCTCAGCCAATGGAAGAATTTTCAGTCACCCAGCCTGTGGGGTTTCCAGGAAAACCAAAATAGTTCCCTCAACTCTGTCTCAATTTTTTTTGTATAATTTTGAATTAGCAGTTTGTCTGCATGTACTCTTCTTTAGTTATAGTGCATAGCAAGAACTTTCACGTTAGCTTTAGATGGATTTCAACTCGGACAGTAGTTTACGTTGACCTTCTCTCTCAGCTTTCTTATATCACTTTTTTTCTTGCTATGTTTTGGATGGCTATGCACTGCCCTTTTTAATACATATATA